>PVKA01006574.1:20664-82942 GCA_004027165.1 Ctenomys sociabilis | reverse complement strand
TGTGTGTCAGGGGGGGTAGAGAGACAGAAACAAAATCTTGTTAACCTACTAAGTTTCCCAGACTGAGCTCCAACTCTTAAATGTCTTTCACCAAGGTGTCTTTGTTTTCCTCACATAGATTTTATTTATAAGGGATGACTGAAATATTCAGTGAATGCTTAAATTTTAAAATGTGTGGCAATGTCAGATGTATTGCCATTAATCCATGTCAGAAGGCCCCCACCACCGCAAACCTGGCCATCGTTCTTGCCACTTTCTTTGTTTTCCTTTCTTCCTTCTTTTTTCTTCCTTTTTTTGCACTTTTTTATTAACAGATATGTCCTCATTCACTTTATTCACTAGCTCACTGGCAGCATGCACCTTCTGCCTCTTTTCCAAAGTAAAGAAACAAATGAACAACAACAATGAGAGGTAAAAAATTTAAAGGATTCAGACTTTGAGAAGTGATAATGGCTCAACTCAAGACATTCACAAAAGAGGACTTCAAGAACTTCTTCATAATGCCAGCCAGATAGTTCAGTGGACTAAAGTGCTTGTTTAGGCAGACGCAGGGGCCTGGGTTCAGTCTCTGGTATGCTATAGATTGGCCCCATCCCAGGGCTGCCCTGAGATGGCAAGTGAGACTGGGCACGGTGGTGCACGCCTGTACTCCCAGCACTTGGGAGGCTGAAAACAAGAGGATCACTATGAGTCCAGTTATGTAGTAAGACTTTGTAGACCCTATAGACCCTGTACTAAATAAAGAAAGAAACTGCTGTTCTTAAAATAAAAAGCAACTGCTTCAAGAGGGGCCAGAATGACAGAATAACTCTTTTTGATGTGATGGAGTACATTTTGAGGGGAGCTAGTGGTAATGATGCTTTGTTATATTAATTTTTTTTTTTAATTTAAGCATTTGCCACATTATTGGGTCAACTATTTCACTTTGAGAGATGATAATAGAAAAGACAATGTGTTTTTCATTTTGAATTCTATTTTTTAATTGCTTATATACATTTCAAATGTTGAACCAGTCTTTCCTGATTGGCATAATTCCATAGAATTAACATGCATAATTCCTTTTGTACATGAGTTAATATGTCAATAATTTATGTAAGAGTTTTGCACCTGTATTCATGAAAGATACTGATTCATCGTTTATTTGTTTTTTTGAAGAGAATACAAAATGGTAAAAAAAAAAATTAGAAGTGATATAGAATTTCACTAAACAAAATAGGAATTTGACAATGGTTGTTGTATGATATAATATTATCTTCAAATTAATTGTTTAGTTACCAAATATAAACATGCAAAATTGGGTAAAAATAAAAGAAAGAAAAAGAAAAAATTTAAGCATGAATTGCTCCTTACAATAGAAATTATATAGTGGAAATCAGCAGTACAATTATCTAAGCTATCCTGTATATAAACATAAATATATCTTTGTTCCTTCTTTCATCTTTTTCTTCATTCCAGTTTTTCCTTCCCACTGAACAGATAGTTTCCCTTCCAAAATACCAATTGTACCTTTCAGGTTTTATTTACTCTTTCAGGTTCTTACACCATTCAGACAAAACCATGTTTGCATATGTAGATCTGATTTATCTAGCTTACCAGTGTGATCTCTAGTTGCATCCATTTACCTACAAAAGTCTCCAGTTAATCTTTTTATAGCTGAATAATACCCTGTTGTGTAAAAAAAAAACACATTTTTTTCCATTCCTCCGTTGTTGGGCATTTGGATTTTTTCCAGTATTTAACTACAAAAATTGTGGTGCTATCAACATGGGAGCACATATAAGTCACTGAGGTATCATGTTTTCAGTTCTTTTGGAAAAATACCCAGGAATAGCTGAGTTGAAGGTGACCTCAATCCTAGCTTTCTGAGGCACCTTCACCTGGCTGTACTAGTCCTCACTCCCACCAGCAGTAGAGAAGTGTTCCTTTTTTCCCACAACTCCTTCAGCATTATTGGCTGGCTTCTTGATGACAGCTATTCTTTCGGGGGCACCATAGTGCCAATCTCAGTGTTGTTTTAATTTGCATCTCTGAAATGCTCAATGATGTTGGACATTTTTCCATGTACTTATTTTGATATTAATGTAATTCTGATACCATAGAGTGACTTAGAAATTTTTTCCTCTGATTCTAGATTTTTGAGATTATAGAGAATTAGTATAATTTCTTCCTTAAGGATTTCATTAATTTCATCAGTGAGCCTTTGTGAGTTTAGTGCTTTCCAATTTGGGAACATTACTCATCACAGATTCAGTTTCTTTGGTAGATAATGAATGGTCATGATGTCTGTTTCATCTTGTATGAATTTTGGCAAACTGTCTTTTAAGAAATCGATCCATTTCCTCTAAATTATTGAATTGTCTGGTGCAACCATTATGGAAATCAGTGTGGAGACTCCTTAAAAAACTAAGACTGGATATCCCATTCAAACCAGCTATCCCCCTACTGGGAATTTTCCCAGAGGAACTTAAAACATCATATCATAGTGATACATGTGCACCTATGTTTACAGCAGCACAATTTGAGATAGCCAAATAATGGAAGCAACCAAAATTCCCCTCACCTGAGAAATGGATAAAAAAGATATGGTGTTTTTACATGATGGAGCATTACTGAGCTATAAAGAACGATAAACTAAGAAACCTTCATATATAAGTGGATGCCACTTGAGGATATACTCAAAAGTGAAATAAACAAGACCCACATGTGTAAATACCATACAGTTTCCCTAGAACTCAACAGAAGAAATAAAAAGAATAACACAACTAAATGGAAAGTGAGAACTTAAGTATTAAACAATGAAGAGAGGGCAAGGAGAAAAGCTAGGAAACATGGTAGGGCAAAACCATACATTTATATACACAAGATGGTTAAGGATCTCACTGATCCTGAGAATCTGCATCAGGTTTTTGAAATTAGCAGTTAATTGGTAGGATTCTCACTCTGACTAATAATATATGCTGATACCTGTGAACTAAGCAACTGCACTAAAGACAGCAATGTGCGATAGAAGGGTCACGCTTAGAATGCCTGTCATTGTGGTCTTCTAAAAGCAAACTGCTTCTAATATCATATCAATTACTGCTATCCTTTTCTCATGTAAATGTTTGTTTAAAAAAAGAAAAGAATGAAAACAAGAGACAAGAAAAAATGTTATAGGACTTCCTTCTACAATGTTGTATATGATTAGATTTCTAAATTTCTGTGTAAAAAATTATAATTACTTCTATTATTTTACTTTTTTATATTTTTTCACATTTTGTACAGATTTAAAGTTTAGCATATTAATGATTGATGCAAAATTCCTGTTCCATGTTACGTCTAAGGCGTTTGATATTCAGATAGATACTGATGTTAAGCTCAATAGCCTGTGTTCTAGGGTACTAATATCACTAAGCTTCTCTTCTGAAGGGTTAACAACTTAAGTTAGCAGACCAAAAAATTAAAGAAAAAGAAAGGCTACAATAATAGCCAACATCTTGGTCCTGGTCCTTCAAAATCAGTTAGGACTCAGGCCATAAGAGACCTGTATTGTAACATCCAACTCAGTGGTCTCCCAAATTTTCTGTTCAAGGAGATTATGGGGCCAAAGAAGAACATGATCAATGATGAAGAGTGTGCCTAAGGAGATTCACATGGAGAGAAAACATTTTCTCAGGCTTTCACGGAGAGCAAATTGGTCAAGCACTGGCCGTGACTCATCCATATGGCTGACACTGACAAAGGATCTGTAAACTGTGGTACAGGTTCTCAGGATAAATCCTGAGGGGATTTGACTGACCTTAATCAGGTACAAAAGCTCCAATTCTTATTACATAGGTCTTGTTTTATCTTGATCTTAACCATCCAGCAGAAAAGTCTAAAAACGAGGTATAAAAAGTAAAACCATATTAATATGCTGAGCTGTGAAGGCTCAAATCAACAACTTCTGACATTACCAGTCATGCTGATACTATTATAAACTACTGGACTATATTGGATTAGTTTGCTGAATTCATGCACATACAGTATATGAATGGCAATGGAATATACATCTCTGACAAAAGTAAACAAAAAAAGGATATACATGAAGGACCATTTTTTAGTGAAAAAAGAAATATATATATATATATTTCTTTTTTTGTATATATATATATATATATATATATATATATATATATATATATACAAAATCATTGGCATAGATATACAGCCATCTTTCTTAGTTCATTGAGAATAAATTTTTGAGTTAATAGTGTTTAGACAAGATATCATGTCTGAATCTTGTACCATGAAATAACTACAACCATGACAACAATATGCAGTGTATTATTTATTGTAACTCTCCTACTAACCTGTTCTGAAACTATCTCATGACTACTTCTTTCTCAATAAAATTATTTAAAAATAGATAAATAAATTACTGAATTATGAGACTACATTTTCTCATAACCCTTTATTATTTTTAATGTCCTTGATGTTTGTAGTGATAACCCTTTTTAATGTTTTTTTTTTTTATTTTTAGGGAAAGGTCTACATGGTGTTCAGGGTCTCACTACTAGTCTGGATTCATAGTGATCTGCCTTTACAGCCTCCCAAGAGCTGAGATTAAAGGCACTTGACACCACCTGGTATCAATCACCATCTCAGGGTGCCCTGGGGGTGGGGCCAGCACTGCCCCCAGGAATCAGACCCCTGGCCCCTGTGCCTGCTTACAGGGGCTTTAATCCTCGGAGCTATTTGACCAGCCCTCCTTTTTTACTTCTGACATTAATAATTTTTATCTTTTTTTATAGCTGATTAGAAATTTATCAATTTGATTGATCTTTTTGAGAAAACACCTTACTGATTCTTAATTGATATTCTATTTTCAACTTCAGTTATATCTGTTTTAATATTTTCTTTATTTTGCAAACTTTTGACTTAATTTTTTCTTCTTTTTCCAGTTTCCTAAGGTGGAAGCATAGATTCTTCCTGTCTAACATACATATGTTAAGAGATTTTTTCTAAGCATTACTTTTACTGAATAGCCTAAGTTTTATTTTATTTTTATGATAGCTTAATCCAAAGAATTTACCAAATCAATGAACATTTATTTCTTGACTGATTTATTACTTACAACTTAATCATCAAGTATTTTGAGATTTTTCTAGTTATTATTCTGTTATTGATTCCTAGCTTAACTCTGTTCTTGTCCTAAAGCAGATATTGCATGATTTCTTTTCTTTAAACTAGCTACAGTGTGTTTTATGACCAGGAATGTATTCTATCTTGCTGGGTTTTCTTTTTGTGCTTTAGAAGAATGTTTACTCTGCTGTTGTTGCAATCTATTAGATGTCAATTATATCCAGCTGATTAATGTTCCTGTTGAATTTGACTCTGTTACTGATTTTCTGCCTGCCAGATCTGTCCATTTTGATAGAGGTGTGTTGAAGTTTCTAATTATAATGAAGTAGATTTATATATTTCTCCTTGAAGTACTATCCATTTTTGCCTCATGTATTTTGACACTTTCTTATTAGGTGCATGTACATAAAAGATTTATGTCTTCGTGAAGAATTGACCTATTTATTGTTTTGTAATACCCCTGTTTATTCCTGATCACTGCCTTGCTCAGAAGTCTGTTCTATCTGAAATTAATAGAGCTACTCTTGCTTTCTTTCAATTAGTTTTAGCATGGCATTATTCTCCAGCCCTGACTTTTCATCTATCTTTTTCTTTACATTTAAAGGAGGTTTATTATAGACAACCATTGAGAATTGTTTTCAATGCATTTGGATAATCATTTAACAAAAATATTTAGAGCATTCATTATAGTGCTTAATGGCATAAATAGTGACTGATACTATGTTTAGATAGATATTTAGTTTGCTCATTATTGTTTTCTGTTTATTGCCCTTGTTGGGTTCTACTTTTTAATTAATTTTAATGAGAAAGAAATAGCAATGAGACAGTTTTAAAACTGGTTAGTAGGACAGTTACAATAATTAATGCATTGCATATCATTGTCTTCATAGTAGTTTAGAGTACAAGATGCAGGCATGATATCTTGTCTAAACAATATTAGTACAATCTTTCTTCTCATTGAACTAAGATAGTCGTTCATTATAGAAGCTGTGTATCTATCCTATTTTGTATATACATATGTTTTTCACTACAAAATGCTCTTTCATTTATATCCCTCTTTTTTTCTGTATTTTACGGAAGAGTACTCATAGTGATCCACCTGTTTACAGCCTCCCAAGAGCTGAGATTATAAATGTGTGCCACCATGCCCAGTCTCAATTGCTATCTCAGTGCACTCCAGGGGTGAGGCTGTCATGGCAGGCCTGGGATTGAACCCCGGCCCCTGGGCCTGCTTGCACGCACTTTAGTTCACTGAGCTATTTGGCTGGCCCTTGTATCCTCCTTTTTTTGTTTTGTTTTGTCAGTGAATGGATGTTCTGTTGCTGTTAGAGAATGGGCTCTACTTTTGTGTTCTACTTTCTTTTTTTTTTTGCCTTTTGTGGTTTTATTGAGCTTTTGTATGATCCAATTTTCTCTCCTGAGAAATATAAATTATATTTTTAAAAACTTTTTTATTTATTACCCTAGATTTTCAAATGTGTGTTTGCAAATAAGCAAACCATATTTCTAAATAACATAAAGATATTCTTTGGCTGGGGAGATAGCCCAGGGGTCTAAGCACCTGCCTGGCAAGTGTGAGGGCTAAAGTTCAACCCCTAGTACCACATGCTGTGCTGGCCTGAGAGTTACTGATACTTTGTTGGTATTATTTTGAACAGACTGTTTTTGGAGGCTGGGGATACAGCTCAGCAGCATAAACACCTGCCTGGCAAGTGCAAGGTCCTGAGTTCTCATAGTGATCCACCTGTTTACAGCCTCCCAAGAGCTGAGATTATAAATGTGTGCCACCATGCCCAGTCTCAATTGCTATCTCAGTGCTATCGATTCCTAGTACCACAAAAAAAAAATTACAGACTATTTTTGTTAACTTAAGTTAGAATAATTATCTTCACTGCTTATCTCCAATGCTCTGCTTCTTTTTATGTAGATTTAAGAGTAGATTATGTATATCGTTTCCCTCCTCTGCAAGAAGCATCTTTTAAGCATTTCTTTCAAGTCAGATCTGCCTACAACAAACTCTTTGTTATTTTTATAAGATCTATATCTCTTCCTCAATTTTAAAGGATATTTCTCAGTGTCAAAACAGATATGAGGATCAGTGGGACAGAAGAGAGGATACAGAAACAGTAGGCACATTCAGCCTTTTAATCCCTGACACAGAGGTGAAAACATGCATTAGAGAATAGAGAGATAGTCTTTCAATAAAAGCTGCTGGGAGAACTGGCCATTCGTGTGCAGAAGACTGACTCTAGCCACACATCTTTCACCATGTACTAATCTAAAATAAAAATTACTCAAAGAATTAAATAGTATTAAACAGAAACACTTGACCTCATGAAAGATAAAATAGGTAAAATCGTAGGCATAGGCCAGGACTTTCTAAGCAGAATCCCTGTCACACAGGAAATAGTACTGAGAATCAGGGAATGCAATCATAAACTTTTCCATAGCAAAGCAACAACCAACACAGTGAAAACAAAGCCCACATAATGTGGAAAATTCGCTAGCCATTTCTCAGAGGATTAGTATATAGAATATATAAAGAATTTACAAAGAAAATAGACTTCCCAAAACAAAAGACTCAGTCAAAAACGATCAAGTGAAATGAATTACACTTCACAGCAGGAGTTTAAATAGATGCCTGGCTCATGAAAAAATGCTAAACATCCCTGCTCATTAGAGAAATGCAAATTAAAACAACGCTGAGGCTCCATATTGCTCCAGAAAGATAGTTATCAAGAAAACGAACAATTATAAGTGCTGCAGAGGCTATGGGGGAAGAACCATCTCTCCATTGTTGGTGTGGATATTAACACTGCAATCCCGATGAAAATCAGTATGGAGATTTCTCAAAACACTAAAAGTAGCAATTCATTTAACCAGGAGTTTCTTCTTTCAGGTATATTTCCAAAAACATTAAAGACATCCTATCACAATGATACGTGTGAATCCATGTATGGCAGGACAGTGTATAACAGCTGTATTTTGGATGCAGCCTACTCTGTATGTCCATCAACAGTGAATAGGTTAAAAAAAATGTGGTAGTTAAACACAATGGAGAGCTATTCTGCCCTAAAGAAAGATAACTTGGGTCATTTATAGAGAAATGCACGCACCTTCATACCATGATGCTCAGTGAAATAAATCAGGCACATGAGCTTAAATATTGCATGGTTTCTTACATATGAAAAATTCAAATTATAAACAAAGAGCAAAATTAAAAAATAAATACTAGGAAGTGAAGAAGGGAGATACATCTTTATCAAACAGAAACAAGATCAAGGGATGGAGGGAGAGAGGAGGGGAAAGGGATTTTTAAAAAAGCAATTAAGATGTATTATATATACATACCAACTACATACAATGAATGTAAGCATTAGGTGCTGGAAATATGTAGAAGTAATTTTTAAATAATTTGTAGTGAGGTGTTCTGAATTCAACACTGGTGTTTTCTCCACTTTCTTCTTGCTTGCATGGTTTCTGAGAAGTCAAATGATTTTCTTGTACTTGTTCTTCTGTAGACAAGGTGTTTTTATCCTCTGGCTTTCTTCAAGTTTTCTTTTTCATTATTTTTGGTTTTCTGAAGTTTGAATGTAATACGTCTCACTGCAGGGCATTATTCTGTCTTCCAAATGTTCTTTGCTACCCTCTGTGTGTCCCGGCTCTATGGACATGTGGCATTATTTTAGGAGAAATATTGCTTCTGGTACTTTTCTCCTTCTAGTATTTCTGTTTCATGTGTGCTACATTTTTGCTCAACAACTCTTGGATATTCTGTTTCACATATTTTAGGATTTTTTTTCTCTTTGTTTTTATAGTTTTGGAAATTTTATTGCCTTAACATCAAAAATGTTTCTTAGCCTTATCAAATCTACCAGTGAGTCCATCAAAATCACCCTTCCTCTCTACTATAGAGGAGTCTTTTTCTGTGGCATTTCTTTTTTTATTCTTTCTTAGAGTTTTCTTACATTGTCCATTTGGTCTTGCTTAATCATATTCATCTTCAATGTGCAATTTGAAAATTCCATATCTGGGCTTCACACTGTTTGTTCAGACTCTTCAGCAAGGTTTCTCCTCCTCAGTGTGATTTGTAACTTTTAAGAGTGGTAGATGAGATACAGGTAGGAGAAGCTGTAGCAAGGTATAAGGAGGAACAGTGTTCTGTAATCTTTTGATTGTGTCCCAGGTATTCAGTGAGCCTTTGTACCTGTACTGTGAACTTCACAGGTACATCTCAGTTTTCTTATTTTTCTTTTCGTCACTCTCACAGGTGACTCAGGTGGCTGGACTTAGTCATTTCCCTTCTACATGGAAACCTAGAGTGGAATAGAGCTGGTCCTATCCCTCTGCTCAGGCAGCAGGCTCTGATAAACACAGCAGGTCAGGCCCTGATAAAATAGTTTCTCTTGAGAATAGGTTGTGTTAAGACAAACAAAATGGTTTGTGCACTTCATAATGCTTCATTTTCTTTTGCTCCTGTCAAAAGTCATGGAAACTTTCCCCCAGTTTTCACTGTGACAACCTTAGAGAGTTTGTGGAGATAAAAGTTGTAAGGGTGAGGTTCACTCTATTATTGTCCATCATTACTGAGTTTTTGATTTTTCAAACTTGTTTGCTCTTAGGTCCCAGAAAGTCACTAACTATAGTTCAGGTTTCCTTGTCCTAGTTCTTACAGAATGAGTTTAAGGTCTGGTGGGTGCCAGGGCTAGTAAACCCATGAAGATTTAATTTTTCAGTTTTTAGTTTTTGTTAGGATAGAATAACAACTTTAAAGTATCACACATGCCAACAGAACCAGAATTATCTTTTTACTCAAATCCATTTGTGTTTTTATCTTTGAAGTACATCTCTTGTAAATACCATACATTGGATTTTGCATTTTTTTTATTTAGTCTATAATCTCTCCTTTTAATTGGAGGGTTCAGTTCTTGCATGCTTAATGTAATTAGTGGCATGGTGAGGTTTAAATCTGGTATCTTGTTATTTGTTTTATATTTAGCTTCACTGTTTTTAGTTCCTTTGATCCCTGTTTCTGGTTTTTGTACTTAATATTTCTTCTCTTTGTTTTCCACTGGTATTTTAGCTATACTTACTATTCATCAGCTTTCTGAGTAATAGGAATAAATACCCAATGGAAAAAATGCCCACAACTTAAAGGAAGAGAGGTTTGATTTTTTTTTTTTTTTTTTATGGTTCATGGCTGAAGGAGCATCCAAGGGGTAAGCATCATGACCTACCAGACATGTCAGTTCATGGTGGCTGGACAGCAGAGCAGGGAAATAATGCCAGAAAAGAAGGAACCAGATACTGTCCCCGGGCTCACACCACCAGGCCCCACCACCGTACACAGAAGTGTCCTTTATTGGCATCTCTCAGCCAACAAAGTTGACATAATTTGCTAAACTACCACACTTCCCGAGTTACATTTCAGTCACCTCTTTAGGAATTGCTGTATGTATCTTTAAAATGCTCCAAAGTACATTGAATTAATATCACTACACATATAGTGATATGAATTAGTTACTCTTCTCATCGATGATGCAAAATACCCAACATTTAAAGCTGAAGGAGGAAAGGCTTACTTGGCTCACAGTTTGTAGGGATTTCAGTCCATAATTGATTAGGTGCAGGGCAGAGCAGCACATGGCAGAGGACATCACAGAAAAGAATTCACAGCAGGCAGAAGGAGCAAGTGAAGAGGGCAGCAAGCAGCCACCACAGCCCTTTTTCTGTTTTATATTCTATTCAGGCTATCCACTCTTAAATGGAACTTAGGGTACCCTTATTCCTAGCTTTGTTCCCTGAGTCTACCCCAGTATCACACACTATAGATCCAGCTATCTCTCAACACCCCCAGCTCTCAAGTTTTGTGGGGACACCTAGATACAAGCTGTAACACCTTGTAATACAAAGATTTCCAATAGCTTATTCTAGATGTGCCTACTGTCCTCTGTGCTGTTTCTGTTGCGTGCTCTCTCTCTCTCTCTCTCTCTCTCTCTCTCTGTGTGTGTGTGTGTGTGTGTGTGTGTGTGTGTGTGTGTCTGAGAATTGTAAGTTTTCTCCATCTTGCCTTAGCATATCAGTTCAAAAATTTTCTCCTGACATGTTTTCATGATGTTTTCTTTCCTGGTGTTTGAACCTTTTGCTACACCTTTTTAGTGACTGAAAGAAAAAACCCTCAAACATTCTATTTTATAGTTCAATTTTCAATGGTTTTTTAGACTTTGAGTTTCCTCTGAAATACCACCTCTTTGTCTATTTTTTCCTATATGTTTGCTAACCTATTACTAGTTATTATTTTAAAGGCTTGTCTGTTAATTCCAGTAGCTGTGTCTTCTGTAAATCTGCCAGTATTAACATTTTTCTTCTGTTTATAAGTCAAATTTTCTTTCTTTCTTTTAGTGCAATAACATCTCACTATACACTGCATATTACAAATGAGAAATTGTAGATATTCTGGATTTATTATCTTTTCCTGAGCCATGAGGATACTTTCACTATCAGACAGTTAAAGTACCGGAGAATAGCCCTGTTTCTTCAGAATCTTGATTTTTTTTTTTTTTTTTTTTTGCCTTATTAGAGCAGACATATTTCAGTTTTGCTTTTAGTCCCAGACCATAGTTCTTAGTCCAAAATTATGTATCTCACTCATTGTTAGGACTTTTGTCTTGATGCACCCCCAAAGCCTCACTCACATAAGTGGGGTTTAAGGATGTGTGGCATTAAATCTGAAATTTGCATAGTTTTTGGTATGGATAATAGTCTCAGTTACTCTTCTTTCCTTGCTGGGACAAATACCCAACACCCAAAATGAAGGAAGGAAAGGTTTATTTAGTTCACAGTTACTGGAGGTTTCAGGCCATACTCAGTTGGCTCCAAGGCAGAGACGCACATAGCAGAGAGCAGCCTTTCATGATAGTGACAAAGAGCAAAAGCACAAGGGAGGAGTAGCAGCAACAATGGCAACTGAAAGGACGTCTGTCTCTGTCTCTCTTAGGTTCCATCCCGGCTATGCGTCCCAGACTGGGTGTAGTACTCTCACCCATAATCTCAGCAGTACTAAGACCCATGTTTCCAGCCTTGATCATAAATTAATCTCGAGCTCTAGAAGTCCCCTCCCCATGACTGCATGAGGCTTTGGGGGGACAACTAGGCACAAACCATCACAATAATGAAAGCCCCCACTCTAGTGTGGGTGGCACCAACTGGGAGATTTATAGTCTAGATAGAATAAAAGGGGAGAGAGGTCAGGCAAGCTTGCCTGTGCTGCCTGCTGTTTCCCTGCCTCCTGCCTGATCTTCTCTGGACACGTCTCTCCTGCCACACTCCTCTGCTACTCCTCCCTGCCTTGAAGCCAGCTGGCTTAGATTGAAACTTCTACAAACTGAATTAAACTTTTCCTCCTCTAATGTTGGGCGTCAAGTATTTTGTCTTAGGTCTCAGCAATGATAAAAGTATGTAAAACTCTCATTTTAAAAAAGCAGTCCCATCAGAGGTGGGCTACACAGCGAGAAAGAAAGTTCAAGGCCAGCTCAACTACATAGTGAAACCCTGTTTTTTCTGTGGCTTTCATGGAAAGCTCTAAGCCATTCCAATATGGGCAGAAACTGAACTCCAAATTCTTGTCTCAATAGAAGCAGACAGTTCTTTCATTTCTTCCTGACCTTCTCCTACCTCTTGCTTTCTACAGGGATTGTTGCAATTTCGGTCCACACATGTACAGTTAAAGAATCAGCTGAGGTTACATATGCACGTACACACACATACACTTTCACACACACACATCTTACCAATCAGTTGTGGATTATACCTTTGCCAAGTTGAAAATAAAATTATCAAACCTAAAAAAATAAAAATAAAACTATCAAACCTAATTTTACAAACTCAGCAACAGATGTTAACCAGTACTGAAATGGCCAAAATAATGACAAAACTTGCAGTACTTTAACAGCTATACTTTTTCCTTTTATTCTTTTTTACCTGATCTTCAAAGACAGTTGCTTTGTGGTATTGTTTTATTTATTTTTTGATATCTTTATCTGAACTGTAAAGGCCCTGAGAGTAGAATCATCTTCACCAAATCACCATGCATACCACAGTGGTATGTTGGCAAACAAATGTACTTTTCAGGTATATGACAGATTTCAAGTTTCCTTCCATGATATTATTATATTAAATAAAACATAGAAAATGATAATCTCTATAATTATTTTTCAGACATCTTTCACGGAGGGAGCTCTGACTCATTTGTGAAGATATACCCTAAGATCTAAAAGACATACTGTTGAATATCTACTACTTTCTCTCTCATAACTTTTCTTGTTCCCTGAACTAAAGTATGAAATGATGACTTGAAAATATCCTTATACCTTGATGATGACCTGACAACTGTTTCAGTTCTAAAACTGAGTCCAGCTGGACACAAAGGTCTTACTCTCAGAAAGATGTGTCTGAGAGGGGCTGAAAGTACACCTCCACGGTAGAGGGCTTGCTTAGAAGTATCACAGATACAATAGTGTTTCCTTTCTAGTAAGAATATACTGCTTCCTAGAGAGCTTATTAAAAGTAAGTCATTTTATCTCTTTCATCCATTTAAAACTACTAACTGTCATTTTTACCTCTAGAATCTTTCAGAAATTACAACTTGAAGCAAAAGAGTATCACACAGGGTGCTGGACACTACAGAGAGGATTTGTTTGCAATTTCCATATGTGATTCTCTGAACTACGTGTACAAACTGTAAAAATGTCAGAATTTTTAAAACTAGTGTATAAGAATAAAAGGCTACACTTCAAGTTGCAACAGCGCATCTTAACTCTATCTTGGGCTGGGGAGATGGCTCAATGGAATAAGTGCTTCCCTGGCAAGGACAAGGACCTGAGTTCAAGCCCTGGTTCCACCAAAGGAAAAAAAAAATCAAATAACACTATCTTGGCCATGTTATAATAGTGAACTACTGTGCAAAATGTAAATGCTATTGACAAGCATTGCGTGTGAGTGTGACTGAATTTGAACTGGACTTCAATTGGGTGGCCTGTATTTTAAAATTTCTACAAGAGTGGTTATTTTGGGAGAGAGTCTTACTAAACACATGAAAAGTTGGTTAGGTCATGCCTGATGGCTGGAAGGTTTGTTAGGAACTTTCTGATAGCCTATGTCAGTCTTGGACTTCGCAATGTCTCTGCAGCCCTGACCAGCCGGTCTGATTTTATGTTATGGCAACCTGTCCCAACACATTACACAGGTTACTTCCTTGGGTGGCATGGTCAGTCCCAGCATTGTCAAGTGAGTCATCTGAGCACTTTCCTCCACACTCAAGTGGTCACTTGCCATGTAGTGGTCACTTACTATCTGTAACTAAATCTATTCTATCTTAATGAAAGAACAAACACCAATAAAGGTTTAAATGGTTTTAGCATGAAGGCCAGATACTTTTTTTTAATTTTAGACATTTCAGAACTGTCTATTTGACTTTCACTGTGTTTAGATTATAAGCAAGACCTTGGGCAATTCTTTAATTTCTTTGTTTCTTAATTTTTTTAAATTCCTGTGGGACAGCCAATTTCAAAACCCTTTGAAAAAGAATATGCATACCTTTTTTTCTTTTTCTTTATGCCTTGTTGTTTCTGCTGGCTCGGCCTGCCTGGTGGGGCATGTGGAACTGCGGGTCTAACTGTGGTCCCTTGGATCTGACTGAGTTTGCCCAAGCAGGCACTTCAAATGACTGAGTAACCCGAAAGCCTCTACATTTTAAAATATACCTTTTATAGAGTAAAGTTGACTGAATTGTACTGAAGTAGATTGGCCTAATATTAGTGCCATAAAATTCTGTTAACCTCAAAGTCACTTAATCTAATGTATAAAAAGAATTAGCCTATTTCTATGTAAAAAATTGTGTTTTACACTTCATTAGATTTCATTGATTTCAATCATAGTTGTATATATGCTACAGATTAACTTAAACAGGATTTAGAGTTTTAGGTGGCTCCAGCTTTATATTCCTTAAATTTTAGAATACCGTTGTAATTACTTCCCTCCTGATAGATTAAAATTCATTGTACATTGAGGAGATTATACATTACCATGCTTTTGAAGAGATTAGATTCTCTCAGAGTGGGGGAAAAAATGGAGTGACTTTTAAAATGAGAGCTTATCACTCTGCCTGAAATGTAATTCTCTGCAGAGATGAGTGACATGGAGAATAGAGTTGAATGAATGTGTATGTTCTCATTTTCTACCAGAGGAGGAAACATAACTTACCCTGAACAAGCATATCTAGTTTTAGTAAATTTTTAAGGTGTCTGTGGAAAGAATCTCAGAATTTACTTCAACACCAGAGTTCCCTAGCTCAAACTTTCAGGCTTGAGCAGGTCCTGACTGATCAATGATGGTACACCCCAGGCCCCAGGTGGCCGGAGAGCTCTCCCCACCCCACAGTAATGGTAACTTAATAATCATTTGTCTTAGTGTCTGCACAGACTTGGAGCTGAACAAGAAAACACTTCATATTTTGTTAGAGTCCTGAGTACCATTACCTTAAGAGTGGTGAACATGACAGCATGCATATTTATAGTGTAATGGCTGATTGTATCAACTTGGGAAGTTTAGAACCTTAACTAAATCTGCTCAACAATTCTACAGGGAGTAGAGGACTTGCCCTAGGGCAACTCATCACCTGGGTGGTAAAAATGGAAATGAGGAAGGGCGGACTCGGTTCTGTCTTCTGGAGGAGCTCCAGTCTTTATCCTCAGGTTGGGCATCATCTCCTGGCTTCTAGCTCGCTCCTCAGAGCCATCAGCCTTCCAGCACAGACTCTTCAGCTATCTTCACAGACCCCTTGGCCTCCTGATAAGGACGTGCATGGGACACTACAGCGAATTCAGACCTTTGCCTAAACCTTCCGACCTCAGTGTGCAGACACCCTCTATGTGCTTCTTCAGCTGACTCCTTGGGTGGCCATCCCAAGCCAATCTTGTGATTTCTTATGCATTTGTATATGTTATATCCATTTCTCTAGTAAAACACTAACTGATAAACATCAGATTGGTGCCCTTTATTGACAGATCTTTCTCAAGCTTAGGCATATTCTATTTTCCATATGATCCAATAAAAGTGTTGTTGGTTTTAAATTATTTTTAGTAGAAAAAGGAAATACTGTTAAATTATGAAACAAATTTTTTATTTCCACAATCCCCTTTGAAGTCTGTATTCTTTCCATTCCTGCCTGTTTATCCTAATATGGAACTAAATAAGCAAATGCCCCTAATAGAAGAGAGTTCCAGAAAAAGTTCCAGAAATAAACTACCTAAGCTATATAAGAATGTTGCAAAGACTGTTTGTTCATAGCCCATCAATATAAATTTTCCTTCTTTACATGGTAAAATAATCTCTTAACTTAGGACCACTTTCCCCAGCCTTTCTTGCATTGAAATGTGGTTGTGTGACTAATTTCTGGCCAATGAGATGAGTGAAGCATTATGTGGAAGCTTCTGGACCCTTTCTTGAAAAGAACCTTTCCCTATGTCCCCTTTATTCTTTATGCTTTTCAGACTAGGACACGGAAAGCGATGGCTGGACTGTCTGCAGTCAAGAAGAAAGCCCAGCAACAGCAGCCCTGCAACAGCAGCAAGCAGTTTTCTGAGAGTCCCTTCTTCGGGTTTCCTGCTTCTAGAACTCTACATAAAGAAAAATCAGCATTTATGTTGTTTCAACTGTAGGGATTTTTGGTTTTTGGTCCTTTATCTTTGTAACTAAGCCTAACCCTAATACATATCTTAATATTTGTTACCTTTATTGGAAAGATTTCTTCCACAGGCATAATTTGCAATGACTATGTATTTCAATTGCTGCAATATGTAAATAAAAATCCCAATAAGCATTAGAAATCCTGGTCTTTTTAAAATTCATACATTAAAAAGAAAATGTATTTGCATAAGAATTTTCATCTTTAACATATTTTGATAAATAATTGATTATTCTACCTTCTTAAGTATCACTATGAGGGCTGGCTAAATAGCTCAGCAGATTAAAGCGCCTTCAAGCAGGGGCAGGGACCAGGGGTTCAATCCTGCTGTGCCAGCCCTGACCCTGAGGCACGCCGAGACAGCAGTTAAGGCTGGGCATGGTAGCATGTGGCTGTAATCCCAGCTCTTGGGAGGCTATAAACAGCCTATGAATCTGATCTAGTAGTGAGACCCTGAACAACCTGTAGACCTTCCTTAAAAAATACAAAAATAAGTATCACTATTAATTTAAGATGACCGAACTGAAATATTGTGGAAAAAACACCTCACTCCACTTTTACTGTCCAATTCTTCTGTGCTTCTACTGTTACTTTTCCTCAAGCGTCCAAAGCTGCTGATGAAGATTGAGTAAGGTGGACAGAGCAGGTGGTTGTAGAATAAGGGGTCCTGTGGAGCGCGTTCACCAGTGAGTCACGGACCACAGCAGCGGGTCTGCAGAAACGATCCCAGGGACCTGTGGGCACTGAAGTAAACTGCCCAGTCCCTAGGGAGCCCAAAGTGTAGTGCAATAGAAAGGAAAACACATGCGTTTCCTTTCAGACATAAAATTTATGGATCAAGATAAATTAAAGTCTAAAATGTCAATTAGCATGTATTAATAATGTCAGGGAGAATTATAGTCAAGAGCAGTGAGCTATGAAAGGAGACAAAATCAAATAAGATTTGGAAGAAATACATGGACCTGCAGTAGTAACTTTTTCAACTATTGTAGACCCTTCCTGCTCTTCTTTTATACAACAAAATCTCATTGCTTCTCGGCCTTTTGGCTAAGAGCAAGTATAAAACAAACTGCTGGTGACTGACTCGGTCTGTTGATCCTCTGGGGAGCCCTGTTTAATAACTAGCAGTTCTCTGTGCAGCTTGTTATGGTTTGCATCTAGGTGTCCCCCCAAAGCCTCATACAGTTATGGGGCAACTTCTGGAGTTTGTGACTGAGCCTTGGCCCAATGCTGGGGTCATGAGTTGAGTGCACTGGGGCAGATCGTGAGGAGGGCAGAGGCGCCACCTGGCGGCCGGAGCTGCCGCCACTGCCTCTGCTCTCTGCTCTTTGCCATTGCCATGAAACGTTGCCCTGTGCCAAGTGCCCGGGAGCCAGCTGAATATGGACTGATACCTCCAGTGACTGTGACCTAGATAAGCCTTTCCTTCCCTAAGCTCGAGTGTCAGATATTTGCCCCAGCAATGAGAGAAGAGCAACCAAGAGAAGTCCACATTCTAGCCCGCATTCCTAGACCGCATGGTATAATTCCTGATCATTTCTCTTGCACTGTCCCCATTGACATTGCCTAGTGACAGGCCTTGCTGTCCTCTGAATATAGACACCTGAGTATTGTGCATTATACCATTATCCCAGATGCTACACTGTCCCTTTTCTTCTGAGCAAATACAGCTCAAACATGACACTATCCATAAATGTTTCCCGTAGTCTCCCTGCTCCTGTCCTCTCCAGGCCTCCTCTGAAGTCCAGTCTATATCACTACGATAGCACTTATCCCATTTACTGAGGTAAATGTGTTTGGCTTTCTCTCAGGGTACTCTGGATTTCTTGGAAGCTGAGCAGACTTAGTCTGGTCAAGATTTCCTGGGATCCTCTCTGTGGGCCTCGTTGCCACAGAACCTGAAACATGACCCACTGGTGGAGACATAGCACAGCAACAATGACATTAAATACCACATCCCCTAACTGATCCAATTCTGGGAAGAACATATTTGAGGAGTAAGCCAGAAAATGTGGAAATAGTCTCTCAGATGTTTGTTAGGGCACATTATCACAAAAGAGGCATTTTAGCACTGGACATACAAAAGTGCATGGGGCAAGCTGTCAGTGCATTTGTGCAGTGGGGCATTTCTAGCAACTCCCAAGTATAGTCCACTGGGGATTCCAGTTCCTTCAATTTCAGCACTCACTTTTATATATTTTAATTAAGAACTTAAAATTTCCTTTTTCCCCCTGCCATGTATTTTCCAATATAGCTGAAATTTTTCTATGACTTCCAGTTTCAATTTTATGTCTTGCACCTTGATTCCTGATCTAAAACCTTCTTTTGCACCTTTGACCTTCCTCCTTCTCTCCCCACAGTCCTCCTGTTGTTAGTTTTACCTACTAATCAATTAGTACACACTCATGAAGGAAATGCCACAGGATGTTCCAGGAAATAACATCAAAATTACTACTAACCACTGCTGTCATAAAATACCATCATCATCTCCCTGCCAAAGGAATTCCTTACCAACTAGAATTCTTTCAGCCAAACCTTGCTGCTATCTCCCCTGGAGAAACTTCAGTTTCTCTCCTCCTGTCAGATTAGTTTGCCAATAGGCTCATATATGCTACAGAGAATTTTTGTGTTCCCTATTCTCATGCAATCCACAATTTGCTTTCAGTGTACTTTGTACAAAAGCTATTCAAAAGCTATTGAGGAAGCCTAAAAAAGCTAGGGGAGGGCCCTATCAAATAGCTCAGCAGATTAAAGTGCTTGCTTAGGCAGACACAGGGACCAGGAGTTCGATTCCAGCCTACAGTGCCTGGGGATTGAGATGGCGATTGAGACTGGGCGTGGTGGAGCGTGCCCATAATCCCAGCACTTGGGAGGCTATAAACAGGCTGATCAGTACAAGTCCAATCTAGTATTGAGACCCAGTACAACCTGTGCAGCCTGTCTACCCTGTTCTAAATACAAAAAGAAAAAAAAAAAAAGAAAAAAAAAAGAAAGGGGTGAGCAACAACTCTAGTCTTCAGCAGCATAAAAAAAAAAAAAAAAGCATAAACACTGAAACTCCAGTCTGATTTGTATAAATTCTAGGAAAAATCCCTTTTCACCATTATGCAAAAGAAAGAGAAAATAAAAGGATTTTTCTCAACTGTCAAAGGTCTTCCCTTGTCATAAATCATAACCACACATACCACATACATAATGTATTCTAGTTACTTAAACATTTGCTCAAATTCTTGTATACATTGTTTCTGAATGCTTAGCAAAGTGATTTATAATCCACTCTACTCATGTGTGTGACAAAGACTTGAGGACAGGAGGGAGCATTTCATCCCTAGGTTTTCTAGAAAAGGTGTGTACATCAAACCATTCATGTGGGTACACAAGACCATCTCTTTGTGGGGGCTTTTCAACAGCCTTGAGAATACTGTGAACATTCCCAAAGGCTTAGACCCAGAGCAGCCTCGGATGGAACACAAAGACAACATTGTGCACTGCTATTCTGTGCTAACGTGGTAGATTTGTCTGAGCACAGAAGTACTAAAGGACAAGCTCGCTGCATTTGGCTGCTTGAGCTGGAGAGAGATGAGAATTATCCGACTCCTTGTTCTCATTGTCATTGTCTGTACAGTGCAAGAGGAGTGCAATAAAAAAGAAAGATGATGTTTTTGTGATCCTCAGCATCTTAATAACACAGCTGATTTGATTGGATTTGCAAGCACAAGTATAGCCTGGTCGCACACAGAATTAATGAAGACAAGCAGTGAGATCTTTGCTTCTTTGATGAGCCCAGTATCTAACATGGAAACACCAGCTATTTGCTTAACACATGCATTCCAGTATTTATGAGGAAGGCCAAGTAGGTGCCTATAAAAACAAGCCAGCAAGCAAACAACTAATGCCAAGGAATGGGCACATTCTTACAGGCTCAATACATGCATTAGAAATGTCCTCTCAACCCTTACAAATTAGTAAGTTATACTGGAGAAAATAGTGAGGACAAAGTGCAAGAAATAGCAACATATGTTTGTTTTTATCATACCTGGTATGGTGTCTCACTATGCAGCTCGGACTCACAGTGATCCTCCTGTTTTCAGCCTCCCCAGCACTGGGATTACAGGCATGCACCATCATGCCTGGTCTCTGTGACCAGCTCAGTAGTCCTGGGGAGAGAGCCAGCACGACGTGATGTAGGGTATCGAACCCTGGTCCCTGCACTTGCGCAAGCAGGTTCTTAGTCCCCTGAACTATCTCACTGGCCTAGCAACATGTATTAAGCCAAATTCTGTTTCATATTTATGTAGCACTCTGAAACTTAAAACTCAATCTTCACATTAAAACGTTCTTTATTTTGTTATGAAATTTTGTTTCATTTTTTTCACAAGATAGAAAAACTTAATCATTATAATGTGAATCACTTCATTTAAACCATTCCTTCTGTAATTCTTAGTGGAGGAAGCAGGTTTTCTGTTAGAGAGTTTCCTGTAACTGTGGTGAAACACCTGAAATGTGTTCAACTTTTAAGAAAGAAAGGATATTTTTGGTTCCTGGTGTCAGAGAGTTCAGCCTATGGCTGGTTGGCTGCTCCTATTGCTTTAGTTATTATGGCAAGACTATACCTTGTGGGCTGGGTTGGTGGCACCCACCTGTAGTCCCAGCACTCAAGAGGCTGAGGCAGGAGGTGCATCAGGAGTTGGAGGCCCACCTGGGCTATAAAGTGAGTTCAAGGCCAGCCTGAACTGCATATTGAAGCCCTACCTCAAAAAGGTTAAAAAACAAAAACAAAACAAAACAAAAACTATCCCTTACTGCAGGAGTTCCTGTCAGAGGAAGTGCTTAATTTAAGACCACTGGGAAGCGGAAAGGAAGGGAGGAAGGCCCTAATGTCGCATTCAAGGACAGGTCTCCGGGATCCTAAATCCCTTCCATTGGATCCTGCATCCCAGCAGTCCTCCTGCTTCCCAAAAGCAGCGCAACCTAAGGACAAGCTTCAGCCCATGAACCTTTGGGGACAAGGTACAAACTACAGCAGGTTTGTAGGCATCAAATAGTGTGATCAAGCAACATACCTCCCAAGGGATGGAGTGTGGACTCTGACATAGCTTCGATGATCCTATGACCCTAGGTCTTAGCTTTTCTTTCATATTCCCTTGCTGCTCCTAGAACTAGATTTACCCCTCACATAGTCAGAAAATTCTGTTGTCATCTTGTCTATTTCCATGAATCTTAAGGAACTTGAGCATTGAGCCATATGTTCAACTAGGTAAACTTCTCATCTTTTTTTTAAATATATTTTTTTTCCAGAAAAAAAAATCACTAGAGCTTTTATAGCATCTTGAATAAAGGAAAGCCATTAATATTTGTTGATTAGGTAATTACAATTACCCTGAGTGGTTGCAAGTGGTGGTAGTGCACCCCTGAAATCCTCACGCGGGAATCTGAGGCAGAAGGATCACCACAAATTTAAGACCAGTCTAAGCTACATTGTGAAGTCAAGTTAGCTTGAACTACAAAGTGAGGCCCTATCCAAAAAAAGAAAAAAAGAAAGAATTACTAGATGAAGGCACATTTCAAATACAAAACTATGCTAGAAAACAGACATCTCCTTGGCTCAACATTTCTGAAGAAAGTGAAGACAGAACAGGCTCTGCCTGGATCACCCCCTTAGGGTTCTGCCTTGAGAATAAACAAGAAAGAAACTGTCCTCTTTTGCACTTAGATCTAGGAACATTTGAAGCTCTTCTATATGTGGATGAGGTGGGAGGAGAAAAATAACTCATCTGTCTTCTTAAATCTCAGCTTTTTAAATGAAATTGCTGTAAGAGGAGTCATTTCATGGATAATGTTCTTTGAACTATGCATAAATTCAAGATGGGGAGTACCTTTCTTTTACCGCATAATTCTAGTTATTTTTAAAATATACTTCCAAGGGTGAAAATAGTTCTCTGAAACCCAAATTCAACATGGCAAGAAATGTGTTTCCACTACTCTCTTCTGAGCACATTTATTTTAAGGCAGGTTAAATGTGGCATAGTGGAGCTTCCTGTCTATTCTCTTTAGCTTTGAGAGTAATTGCCCAATAGTGATGACGCACTAGGAACGGATGTGAGAGAGACAGCACGAGACCGAGACTGAGCCAGAGAGAGGTTCCACTCTCAGAAGTGCAGAGGAAAGGTATTAGGGCAAAGGGAAGTGCTGCTCTGATCACAAATGACAAGGACAGATTAAAGCTAAGTCCTATTGCCCTCCCACTTCCACCCCACCAAGGAGAAGAGTTAAAAGGAAACAAAGGAATTTTCTGCTATTTGTGGGGTGGCTGGAAAGAGTACTTGAAGGCAGTGGTGAGGAGCTCTGCTTAAGTATCCTCTGGACTCAAAGCACATTAGGAGCAACCCTAGCTCCAAAGGGTTAAATTCTCTCAGGTAATAGCCTGACACCATATATTTCCCAATAGAGCAGCAATATTACATGAAAATAATGTTTGATTCTGTTAGGATTGGGATCCAAAATGCTCCACCAACAAGGCTCACTGTGCAGGAAGCTTGGTTGCTGATAATTAGATCTTGAAGGCTCTAAAGCATTAGCAGATCAATCACTGATGTGAACACATTCAATGGCATTATTGGGAGGTGATGAAAACAGGAGATGGGGTGTAATCCAAGGAAGGGGACAAGGCAGGAATGGTTGTTACATCTGGTCCTTCATTCCTGTGGGCTTATCTGACCACTCTTCTTTCTGCACACAATAAAGCGAGCAGCCTCCACTACTCAGGACTGCAAACCTCTGACACAGAGCCAAAATAAGCCTTTGCTCATTTATGGTGTTTATGCTGGATATTTCATCACAAAAAAAGGAAACCTGACTAATAGGTGTTCTTTCAAATTCATTAAACATCCAAAGAGGTATTTTTAAACTGAGTAGCCATCTCATCTTCATAAAATAAGTACCTGGGATATGGAGGTGAAGCATCTGTCTATTTCAGCTTCTCTCCCCTCCCTAGTAGCAAACACAGTACTAGAGAAAACACGCATGGGGTGTGGAAAGTAGGAGTGAAATTTTTAGCCATACTCAGATACTTGGTTATTTTCTCATGATTGAATCATTAAACTTTTATAAAAGCAAATCAAAACTATAACCACTAGACATCTCTTGGACACTGAAATAATAATAGATGACTGACCAACTGTGTCCACAAGCTTCATAACTTAGATGAAATGGACTATTTTCTTGAAAAGTAATATGACAAAATTCATACAAGAAGAATAATATCTCAGGGGAGGCAGCTCAGTGGAATAAGTGCTTCCCTGGCAAGTGCAAGGGCCTGAGTTCAATCCTCGGTTCTGCCAAAAAAAAGAAGAATAAATAACATAAATAAGCCTATGTATTAAGAAAATCAAATCCACTAACAACCCTGCCAGAAAACACTAAGGTACAATTGATTCACTGGTTAATTTTACCTAACTTTTAAGGAAAAAATTAAATCAATTCTCTACAATTTCTCCAGCAAGAAAGAAGTTGAATTTGTACTCTCTTAAATTATTCTGTGGGTCTAACATTGCCTTAATTACCAAAACCAGATAGTCGTAGCAAAAAAGAAAATCACAAAAGGTGTCTCATGAACACAGGTAAAAATTTAAAATGAAAAGAATTATGCACCATGGTTATGTGGGGTTATTTCCAGGCATAGAAGCCTAGACCAGAGACTAAAAATCAATAAACCCATCATCTCAGTAGGATAATGAATTTTTTAAAATGATAGATGTTAAAAACACTTGACAAAGTCCAACATTCATTTATAATAAAAAGTGTCCACACTAGACATAGAGAAGATATTCACCTCATAAAGAGCTGCTGAAAAAAAAGCTTAGCTAAAACTTCATTTAGCCAATAGAACTGACACTGGGAACAAAGCAGGGACATCTCCTTTTTCAACATAATACTAGAAGTCTGAGTTAATATAATGAGGTAAGAAAAAGAAATACCAGAAACGCAGAAACAAAGCTGTTTTCAGGTAATGTCATTATTTATGTAGAAAATCTGAACTAATTGACAAAACCTGAAATTATTTATCAACATAGGCATAGGGACAGAGTTTCACTGGGAAATGAACAGTTCTGAAGATGAAAGGTGGTGACTGCATGATACTGTGAGGGCACTTAGTACTGCAGAACCGGAAGCCTACAAGGGATTAGTGGTAGCTTTTATGCATATTTTAACAGACAAAAAAAGAATATATTAAAACAGCCATGAAAATCAAACAACAGAAATATATTCAGCTTCCTTGAATTCATTTCATAGTATGATATTATTGTTTTTATCTACCTATTTAATTAATTAATAATTTATTTATCTATTGTATTTTAAGGAAGGGTCTACAGGGTGTTCAAAGTCTTACTACTAGACCCGAATCATGGGGATCTGCCTGTTTATAGCCTCCAAGAGCTGGCATTACGGGTGTGTGCCACCACGCCCAGTCTCTACCTCTTAGAGCACCCCTCGGGCAGGGCAACATAGCAGGCCTGGGTATCAAACTCCCGACACCTACACCTGCTCGCAGGCACTTCAGTCCGCTGAACTATTTGGCTGGCCCTCTTATTTCTTTTTCTTAGATTTTTTAGGTTTTTTTTTTTTTAAGTATTAATGGGGAAGGTGCAAAATAGTTTCTGGACTTAGGAAATCAAAGATTTTTATTGATATCTGTGTGTATTGAAGTGTTCTGGTTGTCCACAATAATACTAACCAGAATCTCCAGCTATCTGTTTTGTGGGAAATCATACTTTTCTTGAAGATTTGCAGTAGGTAAGGGTGTGATCTAGATATTTCAAGAGGGTTTTCTTGTAAGATTTGATAGTTTGAATAGGCGACACTAACCTCAGGGTGCTTTCTGTAGTGTTTTCTCGGTTGATAAAGAGATTCTGTAAGAGAAGATGCTTGGTGTGAGTACACACAGTGAGCACACTTCAAGCTCAGGAAAACAGCCTGGAACTGCAGCCAACAAAATGGTTCTACAGAAATGCAAACTGAGTATATTCACTTGACTGTGCATTCAACTAATGCTGCTGAATAGCAAGACAGTAGGACTAAAACAGGAGCAAAGTGCAGTCCCAGGTGTCAAAAAGTGCACAGTACAGAAAGGGAGAGCATCTCTGGGAGGCGACTGCCCCCACGCACCATGCAATGGCAGAGGACCTGTTTCCTTCATCCTAGACTGACTGTCAAAGGATCATTATTTTCTTCTCAATTCATGTGAATCTTTATGGATGTGCATTTGCAACTCTGAGTGATGCTTAAATTTAACAGGTAACTTAACCTTAAATGAAATAAGTGTGAACTAAACA
Organism: Ctenomys sociabilis; assembly: GCA_004027165.1. Lineage (NCBI taxonomy): Eukaryota > Metazoa > Chordata > Mammalia > Rodentia > Ctenomyidae > Ctenomys > Ctenomys sociabilis. The sequence continues at coordinate 56,764 of PVKA01006574.1, read as the reverse complement.
GGTTCACTTACACTTAGATTTATTTGTTCATTTATTTGTTTGTTTTAGATTTGGAACAATTTGAAAAAACAATGCAGATGAGCCATAATTAATAAATCTATAAATATTAAGAGCCTGTAATCTGAAAAACATTAAGATAGCTATGTCAATATAAAAACTTATGGATAACCATCTATTTTTAATCATTTACTTACCATTAGATATACATAATTCTATTTTTGAAAAGTCAAAATTTATCAAACTTTACACATACATACCTTACATGATTTCAGTCAAGAGAAATGTGAGCAAATGTAGAGTATTAAATCATAACTCCACAAACTTAACTGTAGCAATACTGCACTGCTGTAATAATTTCTTAGCCAACACCTGCTGCCCTCAGGAGCTCAGGAGCTGAATCTGTTAAAGCACCATATGACCCCTCACCAGCTCCCCTCAGCGAGCGTCTCTCCACGGAACCCTGTAAGGCAGTAAAAGGTGATCTCTCCCACTTCTCACATGTGTGTTAATTGGCTATGTTATTGATAAGGCTTTCCTTCAAGAGTAGGTCATTACTCTTGAAGGCTTTCCTTCAAGAGTAGGTCATTAGTAGTTAAGTGATTGAGAAATTTCATTTGTAATAAAAGAGACTATGCACCCCTAACCCTTGTGTTGTTTAAAGGTTAAATGTACCTATCATTTAAAAGAAATTTATTTTTAGTACTAAGTATACTTGAGTTAATAAAACTAGTTTCAATTGTAAGCTAGTGTCCTGTTTGCCATGCAGGGGGCCATGAACATTCTGTGCTCTTCCACAGTAATTCATACTGAGCCTGTGACCTCAGCAGTTGTGGCAAGGATGGAAAAATGAGGGCTCAGAAATCTTTTTCCCACGTCCTGTTTCTTCACTTGACTGACAGGCACATGTCATCTTTGAGTCACTCCAGGAAAGTGTCTTGTTGTAAGCCTGAACCAAATCTCCTTCTAGGGCACCCCTCAGCACCCACACTTCCCCTCTGGAGCAGCCCTGGTGAGGACAGTCACCTGGGACATCTACTACACAGGCTGCTGGGAGCTTCCTGTACAGATTCAGATTCAAGGAGTCTGGATGAAACTAGGGTATTTCCTTGCAACATGTAAATTCCTATCGCGAGAGTAATAATTACCCTGCAATATAACTTTTTGTTTAAATGTCTTTCTCTGTGAAATTGTTACTCTGTGAATGCACAGGTTATGTTGTTGCACAGGCTATTTTGTTGTTGCTCTCTATCATTCTTTCCCCAGCTCCAAACACTGTAGCCACTAATATACACTTAATGACTGAACTAAATGAACCCTCCCTGGCCAGGGATATAGCTCAGTGGCAAAAAGCCTGTCTGGCAAATGCAAGGCCCTAAGATCAATTCCAGGTACCAAAAGTAAAGAAAATTAAAGAAACCCTTCCATCCAACCACTGGCAAACAATAAGTAGGGAATAACATTCCCCAAGAAGTGATGAAGTGGTAGTAAATGAATTCTAATAATTTAAATCATAGGGCCAGTGTTCCAGAAACTCTTGGTTTTATAAGAGGTCCCTTTGAATCCAGAACAGTGGCATTATAGACTGAAACCTTATTAAAATTAGTCACTTCCTCCTTGAACCTTCTCAAGTAGCTGTGTCTCTATGATCTTCTTTGCTGCCAAAGTGTCTACTTAACCACAAACCTAACCCTAGTATTTTTAGATTTAAAACAAAAACACTGAATAATTTATCCTTCAGCATGTCACTTTTTCTCCCCACACCCTAAATTATTTAATTTATAAAATAGTTATTGAGAAAATCCACCTAAAAGCAGTACTAGGAAGAGTATGAATCAGTGCGTGTCACACCGTGAGGAGCAAGCAGTGTTCACTGTAGCACATCCTGGGGCCTAGCATCATCTTTTTCTCCTTCGCTGTGAGCAGTGCTGACTCACTGACAGTGTCCTGCACCTTTGCCCTTATCGGGGGTATAACTTTCTTCCTTTTTCTCACTTGCTTTGTTATTTAGTAAGAAAATCAAGAGTCAGATCTACTTTGAGTATGAAAGATTACTCTAAGATTTGCAAGGGAAAAAGGAGATCACTCAGGTTGAGAGCAGCTAGGCCCTGGGACCTCACCTGGCTCCAAGAGGATCTGAGCTTCCGTCCTACATGCTGCCCGTCTGTGGCTCTCCGGTCTGTTGCGGCACACTGGGAACACTGACACTCACCACCTGTCAAAGTTTGGAGTTGTGAACAGCAGAGCTCATGCCAGTTGGTTTAGGAACAAAGACAATGTATTGGAACTCTAGGAGAGCTGCATGCAGGCTGGAGAATGTTCAACCAGAAACCATTACTGAACTGTGTCGGCTGGCTGCTCTAACGTGCACCTCACTGCTTCTACCCTTGGGAGATCACGCTGCTTGCACTATGAGTGCTGGGCTCTGAACACCAGAAGCCTTTCCCCTGGAAATCCCAAGCCAAAGCTCCCGCGAGCACTTGTATCAAAATGGATATTTTCTAGTAGCTTTGTAACATTCTTCACACAGAAGTCAGTGTGTGCACTGAGCTGGTAATACTTGTGCCCTAGGTGCAGGGAGGGTTGAATGGTAAATTCTCATTTCTAACATGAGGAGTTAGGAACCATAGTATGGAAAGTTCCCAAACATATGAAGGATATTGAGTGGACTCAAGCATGATACAAGTATCTTCTTTAGATAGTAATTTCTTCTACAGAGAGGAGAACAGCAATGACCTGATTCAAAATCCAACTTTGTCACTTAAGGGCCATGCATGCTAAAGTAAGTTATTTTCTCTGCAACTTATTTATTTATGTCACAAACAATAACCACATTCAGTCTACTACATTGCATTGTCTCCTGTGTTCTAAGCCTATATAGGGATGTTTGTTTATCTTCAAATAAATTCTTTCATAAAATATATTTCCTGTTCTTTTGCTGAAAGAACCTCAAAACAATAAAGCTACTCCAGTTCCAGACCTCTTTTTTTTTTTTTTTTTTTTTTTTGCAGTACCAGGGATTGAACTCAGGACCTTACACTTGCCAAGCAAGCACTTATTCTACTAAACTCCTCAGCCCCAGACCTCAATTTCTAAATAAAAGTAATGAGGGCCTTATGAAAGGAGGCCAGAGGTGGGATGTATGAAAATTTCAGAAAACTTTTTGCCAGAAAATAAGGATGGTTTAACACACTAATGTGGACTTAGCACTAGAACTTTTTGCGATTGAACTCAGGGTCTTGCATTTGCCAGGCAGGTTATTTATCCTGCTGAGCAGTCTCCCTGGCCCAACGCTAGTACTCATGAAGAAACTTCTAATAGATCAAACTTGGACTTTAATAGCATCAGAGACAAAAAATGAATGTAAATAATAATTTCTGAATCCCCCTGTGAGAGAGAAGAAAACCAAGGAGACAAGGGCAAAGGATGTTTAAAAACCTGTTTGGAACTTATGAATAGATTCTAACATCATCTCATTACTCTTAGGTTAGTAACCAAAGAAGCTAGCGTCCATCACACCTTTTTTCCTTTTCAGGAGCAATAATCACTTATCTCTAGCTGATGAGAAATGAAGCTCCTCTTTACAGAAAATTCTAAGAAAACATAAGTAGAAGGAATTAGAGAGCCGGAAAAATGATCATTTAACAACCTGCTAAGGGACAGTTAGCCCAGGCAAGGAACGTAAATGGTTATTAAAGCCACTAGGTGTGGGGGTGTTGAGTAACAGGATGTATTCTCCTTGCCAAAGCATTGCCCCACAGATTGCTTGCTAGTAGGGTAGGAAAATATTTCAATATTTTAAGGTCCACACCTTAATCCTGTCACTGAGCCTTGCATCATTCACAGGAAGTGAGCCTGACACCATGGACCGGCTGAAGTGAAAGATTAAAAAAAAAAGGTTTATCTGTATCTGCTAAAGACAGCACCCAACATTCTTCACAGAAAATATAGTAGAGAGAGAAGCACTAGCCTCTCCAAATTTCAGGGCAAGTTTTACATCATGCAATTTAGTTCTCTTGTGGGTTTAGGAAAAGCCCATGATTTTCAACTTAGCCACCCTTCTCTGGTCTGAAGGCTAGGAGTGATGGCTCACCAACTCTTTGCATATCAGAGCTAAAAAGTTCACTGTTTTAATGCAAGTTTATTCAGCATTGCTCCTAAAGGAAATAAAAACAGTGGTCTAGAAACCTTCCTTTAATAGGCAGGTGATCCTTGAATTGAGTTATCTGCTAAACTGATTTCATGATATGAAATTTTGAGTGCCTTGGAAACCAGCGTCAACAAAAACTTGTTTCTCTCTTGGCTAATTTGACCTCATTCTGTTCAAAGGCAGCACAGTAAAAAAAATAAAATCATTGGATTTTGAGTCCAAATATATATGTAGATTTTTGTCATCTAGAGCAAAAACTTACTACAGTGTCTCTCAGACTCAGTTTCCTCATTTATTAAATTTCTTGGCTACAAGGATTTCATCTAAGTTGTGTTTCTATCTTGAGGGTTTAACACAAAACCTGGTCCAACATAAGTCCTGCTGAAGATTAAATCGAAGTGCCTGCCCAGTCAATCTCAGAGTGTTGTCATGAGGATTAAACAAAATACTGTACATGAAATATCTTTGCAAACTTCAAAGAGCCTTACAAATGCTGCTGCTTTATTTATGTAGCAGTCATCAATCTTGAAAGCATGTCTGTATGTAAGCATTTCTGTGGAGGCTTTTGCTTTTTTGATTTGTAAGTTTGTTTTTTTCTTTCTCTTTTACATTGTGCAGATAAGGAAGAAGGCAATATTAAAGAGTTAATTTTATTCAAATGGTAGATTTATTTCAGTTTATAGCAACACTCTGCATTCCTCAACTTGTCCAATTAAAAACCCTGGCAAGTGTTTTGATATCTGACAGTGCTGCCATCAAGCAACTGTGTTCTACAATTAATCATGCCATAGCCATCTCTTCAACTATGCCACAATATAATGGCATCATTGTGCATGCATGCGCAGTACACTTGTATACTATTTAAAAGGAAGTGAAGCAAATGAACATTAAAAATTTACTACTCTGTAGATCATAGCTGTATCACCAGGATTTAACATTGAGCCCATCCTATTTTAATGCTAGCAGTATTTGTATCTAAGCTTAGGTACAACTGTTCAGAAATTATTTTTTTTTCTTTATTCCCTAGGTTGTGGAATTGAGATTCTGCTCTCATTCAGATATTCTCAGCATTGGCTGGATACACTATAAAAAATGCCTAGGACTTTTCAATGACTGGATGTTAGCTCCTGGGTTTTGAGTGCTGTTTGTTCTGGATCAGTGTTAGACACAACTGCTTCTTCCACTCTCCTTCTCCCCCACCCCACCATCAATGGCTTCCTGAGGCAAATAAGTTTGCTACAAATCAAGATGCTTGCAATAAACATCTCTATGAACCTGTTCCATCTCTCCTTGGCAACAGTCCACTTTGCCTCACTCTTAATGCTAAAATACCTGTACTTACCAAATTGCATAGCTTCTTTAATAGATTAAACATTTCACAGGACTCCTACTCCTTTACAACACTCATGTATTTCTTGTAGGTGTCTTTTCAACAATCTTAGGCACCTTTGAACAAATACTACTGTTTTTCATTAGGTTCCTGTTCATATATCTAATTTGTTAAGCAAATAAAAAATTACATAAAAAGTCATTTAGAAAGCATAGATATATTGGTCAGATCTTATTGAAAAGTGGAATTAATATTTTGTCTACACAGGTTATCACCACTTCTTATACAGATGTCTCTTTGTGATTTTCAGATTTTCCTCTCTATGGACTCCATGCTGAATGTGCATTGCAAATATTTTATGCAACTACATAATCACCCTTGGGAAAAGAATGCTATAAGTTGGGACAGAGTTGCTCAAAACAAATGTGATATACACTTCATCTTAAGAAAACTTCACATTACCTTTCTAAAAATGATCGTCAACTGAAAAGTGTGCTTTGTATACTTAACAGATACCACAATAAGGTCCTGTCACTTAGAAAAATAACTGAATGCAATTATTAAGTAAGAATAAACCAGAAAGAGCCAGAAGCCAGGCTTTCAGAGGAGATATATGGTAAATAAGGATTTTTGAAACTCCTGATTTTTTTCCCAATGAGTCATGGTCTGCTCTAAGGTGTTTTTTTTCAACCGGTTTTTTAAAGCTGATTTTTAAAATCTAGAAATACAGGCAACATGTCACATAATATCATACTTGTAGATTGCCTATGAAAAGTGAAGTGGGCTCAGTTTCACATCGCCATTTGGGCTGGCCAGAGCGGCTGTGCAGCAGCAGCCTCAGGAGATAATAATAACTCTGGCTAAGGCTGCTCTTGCGCGGTCTCCGGTCCTGACGTCCGCTCTCTTTACAGCACGTGCACAACTGCTCCTCTGCCTTGGCTCCGGAAACTGGAGCATCTTTGGATTCATCACTGAATCCAAAGGGGGAAAATGAAATTAGCTCTATGTTTTGTTTTTGTTTTTCAGTAATAAACATTAATTCTCGTCCTCACGTTCTCTCGTCCATTCCTTTTCTCACCAACGGCATGTAGTGGAGTGAGAATTCCCCTCCACAGTCAGGGAGTGGAGCGCACTGACAAGGGCACTAAGCAGGGCCCCTCAGGTGTCACATGCGGCTTCACAGGCCAGCTTCGATCCGCACCTCGCTGTTACCTCGTCACCTACTGAAATGTTGCATTGGTTCAGATATGGAGTCTAAGTTTTTGCATGTACTTTCCTAACTACTCTTCTCCTGGAATTATGCAAAGTATGGCTTACAAAATTAAAATCAATGCTCTAGAAATAACTGCACCCGAAGAAAGTAAAATTTAACTTTATGCTAGTCACATAACTTCTCTGAGTCTGAATTTTTCTCATCTATGACATCAGAAACCTGGTACCTTCCTTCTCTGACAACCATACTTGCCACTTTTGAGCCTCTGCCTATGCTGGACACTGTGCAATGACTTATATTCAATATCTGGATAAACTGCTTCATCCTGTAAGCTAATAGTGGCTCCATGTTACAGGTAAAAAGTAAACAATTTTCCTCAGGCCATGAAATTAGGTAATAGGATGACTGAGACTGAAACCAAGCTCTGTCTGATACCAAACCATTGTGCTATATCTTATAGCATTATAAATATTTAAAGAGCACATATTGAATATAAAAATTGAAAGAGTACATATTGAGTGGAAATTAGTGTGCCATTTATTTAGAATGCAGAAATGTTGTCTGAGGTGGTATTTCTAAAATTTCCATTTTTTGCTCTTTATCTTCATGATTTCTGCTATTTTTCCTTACTATATATTTGGTATATTTAATACTTTCTACCAGTTGCTAATTTCTTACTTCATGTTTTATTTTGAAAGGAAACTGTGAGCGGCTGGGAAGGTGTCCGTGGCATGAGCACCTGCCTGAAAGGAAACTGCAATGACTCAGAAATGGAGTCAAAAATAAATTGTAAAAATGCATCTGATAAGACCAAAACAATATTATGAAATCTTAACTCGATTTTATTACCTACCGCTAAAGCTTCTGAGATTGAAGATTTAAGCATTTTTGTTAAAAATGGCTATTAGCGTGAGTAGGAAGTGGTAAAAAAAAAAAATCATAAATACTAGACTTTTACCTAACATAATCAAATGCAAAGATAATTGAAAAAAGAGAATACAGTAATCCTGTACTATGTAAATCATCCCAAGTGTTGACAAAGTGCTCCATCTTGGCAAACACTGCTGCATATAGAATGAGGAGGGGAGAAAAGAAGTCTAGGGTTGTTCAAATGTTTTGTAGCTATCAATTTCAAATAACCAATTTACTACACCTACTCTATGACTGAGAACCATTTTGTATTCTACTTTTCAAAAATTTAAGAATGAAACCCAAACAACAAGTTTGATTATAGTAGTGCTTAGTTTCTCATGGTATTCTCTGGAATGAACTAAGCCAAATAGTAGGTACTGGCCATTACTTTGCTTTTGCTAAAATGATTTCCTCTTTGGCTGCTCTAAAGAATTCTCTGAGTCATCTGATAATCTTTCATAGATCTCTCTCTTCTTAAATCAGCTCTAGTGGGTTCTGTAATTACAAGTAAGAATCTTGCAGACAAAAAGTAAGTACAGTGGAATATCCCATATTTATAGACAATGCTATCCATTTATTCATATTCTAGGATGGCATAAATGCACACAAATCCTTGAGACCAAACATTTTTTCCTCGGTTGGAACAATTTACTAATTTTTTGTAAGGCTGCTCTTGAACAGCAGACCTTTGTGAAGCAATGATTTCATGGAATAGAATGGGGAAAAGAAGATGTGCTGGAGATATTGTTCTAAGTGGCTCTAATTCAAACCACTAATGGTAAAGGGATAAAGTTAAATTGCTATGCACTAAAATGCTTTAATTATTGGATCATCTCAGCAGATCTATAAGGAAGATCTTAATGTGATAATAATGCAAAGAGGGAGTAGATACATTCACATATTCCATTATGTCTGGGTTGGCTTTCACAGTATTGTCTGAGAAGTGTTTAAGTGGGATAGAAGAAGGATCATCTCCTTTGCTTACATACTGCATACTTTATTGACAAAAAATGAAAATGGTAAAGAGCTTTGTGTTTAACACCAATGGATGAGACACTGAAAAACACAACTGTGTTTTTTTCAATTCATTATATTTTAAAGTATTTAACAAGACTGAATTTTTTCAATTCCAACTCTCTCTCTCTCTTTTTCTCTCTCTCATCCACCTCTCTCTCCTTTCTACCTTCCTAGCTCTCCCTTCTCCCCCTCTCCCTCTCTCCTTTTCTATTTCTCCAGCCCTAGCTCTCTGTCTATTGTCTTTCTCCACCCAACATTGGACAGTCTAGAAACACCAACAATTTGTCCTTTTCTGTTATTTTTGTTACTCTTTCTATGTAAGATGTTTTACAAGTCTATTTAAGACTAAAGAACCAAAATCAAAATGTTGAGGCCAAGATAAACATTGTATGTGTTTCTTGATAGCTCTGATTTTGGAAGGGAGAGGAATGTTATCTCTTTAGTTCTCTGACTCAGGGAGTAAGCTTTCATTTTTATGCAGTAAACTTCCATTTAATTAATTTAGACAGCTTAGAATTCTTAGCATACTAAACAAGCTAACTTAGTGTTTCAAATGGCTAACTACTGTTCTGTAGAAAATTTAGTTCTTTTAGTAAAGAACTAACTAAAGATCTGAAGGAGTTAATATCACTTGCAAAGGTGAATTTATAACCTGGAAGTAATTTAGGCAGCAAGAGAAAATGTCTCACTTCAAAGATGGGAATGCAAACCATGCATACAAATGTGACTGCTAAGGCATCTGTGACTCAGAATCAACAACCACAGATCCCAGGGGCTAAAAAAGACCTAAAGAAGGCACTAGCCACCCGACTTCTCCACACACAAGTTCTTCACATTAACATTGTGCCCCTAAAGCCCAGAGATGCTAAGCGAACCGAAGGTGGTCAACAGCCTAGAGTCAGAGAATGTCTAGAATCCAGATTTCCAGTCTTCTGGTGACAACACATTGTTTTATTCCTCATTCCATCTCTTATGAAACTTAATTTGCTCCAAGGATGAAGGAAGGGACAATATGTCAAAGCGATGAAATGTCCCAGTAAGAGTAGGTCCCGAGGAACCGTTAGATTAAGCTTTTGAGAATTCTCCAGTGACCTTATTGAACATAATTTCAGTGATAGGATGGGAAAGAGAAGCCAAAACAATTATACTGTGCACAATTCTTCAAACACATTGGCTCCACAGGGAAGGAAAGGGGGAGGGCAGCAGGTGGGGGAGGACGGGGCTTCAAGGGAGCTTTCTATGAGGGATTTGTAAGTATGTGGGTTTTAGGAGATAAAAGAGGGAAAATTTCCTTTCAGATTGAAGTGACTGTAGTTTCTAAAATGCTACCAGGAAGAACTTGATAAAGAGAAAAATTTTAAAGATCAAAGATACATGTGATACACAGAATAAATTAAGAACTCCTGAGAAAGTAGCTGTGTGTTAGGTTCAGAAAGCACAAGTAGGTACAAAGGGAGAACAGCCTCCTGCATTGTAATAGAAGGAAAGAAAGGAGACTGGAAAAGCTCGTGGGTGGAGCTGTAGATCTGGCAAGTGAGAAATTAAGGAGCTCTGTGTCTAAAGGATTTTACTTTGCAATATAAGAGACAAAGGCACATGCTGAGAGTAGCAGCCCTGTGTGTGGCTGAGGAAGGATTGTGTCCGAGGAAAGTAGAAAAATTAACTGTTTTAAAACAAAAAAAAAAAATCATAAATGTGAAGAGAGTGACCTTTGGAAAATCATAGCCATAAAAAAGAAGTGTCTGAGCCGGGCGTGGTGGCACAGGCCTGTAATCCCAGCACTTGGGAGGCTGAGGCAGGAGGATTATTGTGAGTTCAAGACCAGCCTGAGCTACAAAGTGAGCTTAAGGCCAGCCTGAACTACATAGTGAGACCTTGTCTCAAAAAGACAAAAAAAGAAAAAGAAAAGAAGTGTCTGAAGGAGCAGAACAGGACAATTAAACTGCAGAGTGGAAAGAAAAGACAGGAGGAGTCTGATACGCTGAGAGAGTGCCTTGCTTCTGATTTGAGGGGAGCTTTGCTGAGGTGGGAGAACACTCAAGCGAAGGCACTTTACCAAGCCAGTGGGAAGGCTGGAAATTGTTGTCAGCAAGGGGAATTTCACTCAGTAACTTCAGAGATAAAACAGTAATGATGACAAATTCCGAAGTATAACTTTGGAAGCAGTGGGGAGATGGCTCAGTGGAATAAGCGCTTCCCTGGAGGCAGTGGCTGGCATGGAAAGAAGGAGACAGTCACTGCAGATGAGGGCAAGGGATTCAGAGACCAAGAGCTTGCGTGAGTCACTTGCAGGCAAAGTCCTGGAGAAAGGAAAGGCAATGACAGAGCCCCATGTGCTTCCTAACAAATTAGTAGAGCTCCAGTCTGGAACAGATGAAATAACAGCAGTGATGGAGAAGATAGATGATGAGAGAACAGAGCAGAGTTTACCTGCTGCTCCCAAAGGGTGTGGCTTACCAGCACACATGTAAAAGTCCGCAGGCCTGCAGGAAGAAGAGAAGCCTCCTAAGGACAAACAGAATTTAGAGAAGGTAGATGGCAGGCCAAGGAGACATTAAAGGTGTGGGAGAATATTTGTTTTCTTTTGAGACATGGTCTTGCTATGTAGTTCAAGCTGGCCTCCAGCTTGCACCATCCTCCTGCCTTGGCCTCCCAAGTGCAGATTGTAGAGATATGCCATCCTGCCTGGCAAGTGGAAGAATGTGTGGATGATGAGTGAAGGGTTCCAGATGGAGACATGAAGGAGCTGCTCCAGAGGAGCCCACCAAGGGCCCTTGCAGACCAGCGGGCCCTCATGGCTGCATCACTGGAGCTGGTTGCCAGGCCACACTCCTGTGCTGTGCTTGTGCGGGACTCAGCCCCTCCGTCTCTACCTCCCTTTCTACACCACCTTCTTCACTGTTTCTCTATGTCAAATTTCCCAGAAGAGCCCTAATATGTAGAGCTTTCCTATCAAATGGTTCAGACCATCACAATGGATGGTTCTATGTACTATCAGAGGGAGGTGTTTACCTCAAGTCACACAGAAGAAAACTGGAGAAACCACTAGACATCTCATATTTTGTTGATAGAAATATAAAATGGCAAAACCACTTCCCAGAACAGTTTAATAATTTATTCAAAAATTTACTTGACCTGACCATTCATCCCTCTGTACCTACCCAAGATAAATGTTCCACAGAGAGGTGCACAAATACACACAGTAGTATTCATAATAGGAAATAAGTAAAAACATCGCAGGTGTGGTGACACACTCCTAGGGTTCCAGCACTTCAGAGGCTGAGGCTGGACAATTGCCACAAGTTTGAGGACAGCTTAGACTACATAGTAAGTTTGAAGCCAGCCTGAACTACATAGTGAGAACTTGTCTCAAAAAGATGAGAAAAAACAAAGACTAAAAGACAATCTATATGCCCATCAATTTCTGAATAAACAGAATATAGCATGTTCATAACATTATATATAAGGGAATACTACTGAAGAATATAAAGGAATGAACCACTGGTATATACATGGACATTGATGAACTTCAAAAACAGTGTAAGTGGGGCTAGGGAGATGGCTCAGTGGAATAAGCACTTCCCTGGCAAGCGCAAGGGCCTGAGTTCAATCCCTAGTTCTGAAAAATAAAGACAGAAAAATAAAGTAGTGTAAGTAAAAGCCAGATTAAAAAAAAACACTTATAAGAACATTAATATGCTTATATGAAATTTCTAGAAATGAAATTTCTATACTTATATGAAATTTCTAGAAAAGCAAATCTATAGAGACAGAAAATAAACCAATGTTTGCTTGGACTGGAAATGAAAGGGAATATGTGAAAAGAATTTTTGATGTAATGGAAATGTCAAATTAGATTGTACTCTTGGTCATGCAACATATACTGGTGATGGGAGAATTTTAAAATATATAAGGGGTGAGGGAGATGGCTCAGTAGAATAAGCACTTGCCTGGCAAGTGCAAAAGCCTGAGTTTAATCCCTGGTTTTGCCAAAAAAAAAAAAAAAAAAAGTAAAATAATATATACATATTATATCTAAGAAAAGCTATTTAAAAGTTTTTAAATAATTATTTCAGTGGATAAGATACCTGAACAGCCAATCCATCAAAGAAGACTTCAGGATCACATATATGCAATCAAAAATGGTCATTATTAATTAAATGCAAAATCACACATGATTAGAATGTCTTCTTTAAAAAATAGGCATTGCCAAATGCTAGTGAGGGTGGGTAGCAGCTAGGACTATCATACACTGCAGGTGGGAATTAACAGTATAAAACAGTTGAGTAATTTCTCAAAATGCTAAATATGACATCTATACAACCCAGTGATTCTATTACTACATACATACCCAAGAGAAATAAAAACATGCAAAACTATGTACACAAATATTTATAACTTTATTGCTAATAGTCACAACTGGAAACAATCCAATGTTCTTTTCCAGGGGAAAGAATAAAAATAAAAGTTGTGGTGTATCCTCACCATGGAATTCCCAAAAACAGAGCTAGCACTATGGATGCACATAACAACATTAATTAGTCCCAAAATGATTAAGTGAAGAACACTACCCCAAAATAAACAAATAGCAAAAGTGCACAGGGTTGGGGATATAACTGAACAGTATGGCACCTATCTGGCAAAAGCAGGTCCTGAGTTTGATTTCCTGTACGAATAAAAAGTACACAGAAGGTAATTCTACTTATGTGACAGCAGGTCCATTTGGCTGGAGAGTAGGCTGAGTTTTTAGGTTGTGCTTGGAGAGTTTACAAATGGTCATAAAAAACTTGTGATAGAGATGATACATTTATTGGTTTTATTTTTATGCATTCACAACTGCATAAATATTGTACATTTCAATATAATTTCTTTTTTATCAGTTATGTACACACATATATTACATATATATTACATATTAATATATGCAGCTGCAATTTCCTTTCCTTTCAGTAACCATGGCAGTATGCTAAAAAGGAAAGCTGTAAGGTCCTTCCTTCATGTGTCCTCTGATCAAGTGTCACAATATCTTAAAGCCCGCCACAGACTTTCTTCCTTTGAGATCATTAGTGGCTCCTACAGCAGGACTTGTAGCTGTAGGTTTTAATCACAATTTGAAATCTACCTGGAACTATTTTAACTTTAAGGAAGAATTTCTTGCAAGAATCAAAGACAGAACAGGCATCAGGAATGATGTTGAAAATAGTCTGTTGTTACATTAGTCTTTAGCTTTCCTGAGTTTACTCATTTCAATAAATGCTTGGATGCTCTTGTTCGATGTCATTCTTCAAACCAGCTGTCCTACAACAACTTCAGCCTTATATTCTAAAAGGCCATGAGCCAAGGAAAAAATGGGGCTTCTTCCACAATTCTAGTTAAGAAGAGTTCCCAACATGGGTGCCAGGCTTTTAGAGCTTCCAATAAGTAGCCAAGCTCCCCTATGACTGACTAGGAGAGTAGTACTAGAAAGTTCCACAGCATATACCTGAGGGCCTCAGAATGAGAGAAATGCAAGTGATTCTTAAGAGCTCTGGACAACAAATGATCTACTTTGTGATGTTGCCTAGTATTAGCCCTGCTTCCAAACTCTGGCAAGATACAAAAACTTTTTTTTATTTTTATCCTCTGGCACTGGCATGCATTCCTTTCCCAGAGCTACCTTATCCAGCAGGTAACTCTACTAACATAGGCTGTGAGGTCACCTCGCTGCTTATCTGTACATTTTCCCCATTGTTTTTCTCATCTAAAAAACAAAACATTAAGGTAATGTCATCATTTCCATCTTACCCTAAAGCAGTAGTTGTAATCTTTGTCTTCTTACCATATTCCTCTTGCAGATAGATTTCACATGCTCACTCTGTCAGATGAAGCCCAGGATGTTTGCATCCAAAATGACTCAGGAAAGAAATGAGTGTCTGCAGAATATGCTTCCGGCCCACAGAGAACCAGGCCAGCTCAATGTCCTCCTGTGGTTAAAGACATAGTCAACAAGTAGCTAATGAATACACCCAGGCTACATTGCCCAATAACAGTGAAAAAGATGCCACTGAATTTGGTGTTACTGACACCTGCTGAGTTAGGAAGGAGGGACTATTAAGATCACACAAACCTACTGTCTTTTTTTTTCATTTTACAAATATCAACCTTTTATATTTCAAGTCCCGTTTGGCTCAAATAAAAGTTAAAAGTTGCTGTCTATTCTTTTCTATTATGTTCCCTGTTACCACTAGAGACACAAAAACCTCAACTATAATTTTTTCATATTTTATTTTAAAATGTGCTTATTTACCTCCAAAAACAGTCATGAAAATGAAAGCCATTTCTACTTTGTCTAACCCCCACTTCCAAAAGGGCATTCTTTGTAAATTATTTTTCAGTGTTTCTGTTCACTTCAGAGTCTGGCAAATATTTAAAAGGTTTTTTCCAAAGTCTTAGACATTACCACATGCCCAATTTTGATCTTTCCATAAGCATTACCACCGTTTGCCAATGAGAATTCTACTAAAGATTTCAAGTGGCTCTTGCTGTAGACACAGTCTACTAACAATTCTCAGAACTCATCCCACATGGACCCTCTTAGCACAAGCTATATATTTGTAAACCATGCAGCATTGGAGAGTGCATAGCATAGTTTAGCAGTGAAATCTTTAAGGTTATCTATCTCACTGCTCCAAACGAGTAAAGAGTTGTAATGCACAAATGTAGAAGAAAAACAATCACCAAGACAGTAACACAACTCTTCCAATTTCATAGAGAATGCTACAGTTAAAGCCTGGGTTGATTTTTGTTGTTGTTGTTGTTTTTCTTTTCCATTGTTGTTACCAGAATAAATTCAGAGTTTTTTAAATGTTTAGCATTCTTTTATCAGTCATAAAATATCCAGTACTAAAAGGCTAGAAAGGAAAACATCAGTCCTTCTTGCATATCCACACTTATCAGTTTCTCAGTTCAATCAACCAGAAGCTACCCCTTCTGATTCTCTTAGTTGCTTCATCAGATCATTACTGTCTTATTCCCAACTACTATGTGTATACTGCTACTCTTCAGTATGTTTATTTTATATATTAAATTCTGCTTATGATAAGCAGGGATTTAGCTCTCCTCACCAATTTTTAAGTAGAATTATATAGCTGTTGTCAGCTACATTTTATGATTATGTGGATATTGATTCTAAAATTTTCCCAATGCACCATAAAGATCCCACATGTTTATCTTGTTTTTGTTTTTGTTTTCTTTTGTTTTTCCCAGTGACCTCTCTTAGCAGATGGTCTTTTTCCTTGTGGCCTCCTTCTGCCACCCTCTGCCTTCTGACCGAGACATTCCTTTCCTGTACTCAGGAGTGTGATGTACTGCTTTCTGGATCTCATGTAGCTTTTGCTTGGTTAAATTCTTCTTTTTAGTGGAACCTAGCCAACTTCTAAAGAAGGAGAAACAGGAGATAAATTTTCTGAGTCCCCACATGTCAGGAAATGTTCTTTTCTGCTCTCATATTTGATTAATAGTTTGGCTGGACACTACAGTCTAAGTTGAAGATTACTATCTCAGATTTTTGAAGTCATTGCTCTTTTATTGACTAATAGCCAATGGTGCTGTTAAGAAATGTAACAAATTTATTCCACAAAGCTGTATGGATTGTCTGCAATTGATTGGGTGCTGCTTGAAATACGGCTCTATAGAAAGAAATAGATTTCTCAGCTTTGTAGAGCTTACATTTCAAGCATGAAAGAAAATCTGAAAAGGATTAATAGATAAATGACATATAATTACAGATTACAAAAAGTCTACTTAGAAATACCACAGCATTTGGGGGTGAAAGCAGAGATCCTACTTTATGTCTGGCTAGGGGAGGTTGTACCCTGAAGAGTTCCATGTACTAGCTGAAAACTGAACAATGCCCAAGAGATTTAAGGGATAATAGAAGGGAGAGAGGAAGCTGAGAGTGAGCGGCAGAAAGGAATCACTGTGACTTGGTCAGGGTCAGGAGACTGCAGAGAAGTCATAGGGCTGGTCCTGTGCTGACTTCGTGAAG
Organism: Ctenomys sociabilis; assembly: GCA_004027165.1. NCBI lineage: Eukaryota > Metazoa > Chordata > Mammalia > Rodentia > Ctenomyidae > Ctenomys > Ctenomys sociabilis. The sequence continues at coordinate 40,119 of PVKA01006574.1, read as the reverse complement.
AATCTTGTCAGATAGAAATTTCTCTTTTCCTCACTACCAAAGGAAAACCACTAGAAGGCAATTTTCATTACTGTTGAAATAAGCTAATGGAGCAATCTTGACTTCCATTTGTAAAACTCTGTACTGTACAGAGAATTGACTTCCAGAGTAGAAGTAGAGACAAGATATGAAGCAGAGGAGGTATAAAAACCAACTAGATTTAGGGTATATTTAAGAAGCAAATCCAGCAAGAACTTTTAATATTCACATACAGGATATGACTGAAAGAGGAAGGTTTCCAAGTATTATAGACAGCTAAGTTAGGTAGAAATATTTTGGGGAGTCAGACAGGGCTGGGCCCTCAAGGGTGTCAGTGCAGATGAAAACATTAAAATTGTGACTGGAGGTGCATCTGTTCAAGGTCAGGCCTCAAGATACAGATAGAATGACCAGGACTATGTGCCCCACCCCAAGTGGTGTGCAATAAATTAAAGATTGTATTCGCCTGATCCAATAAAGTCTAGGCCGATATCAGTTACCTAAGTGCCCACTCGGAGGTCACCTCCTGATCCAGTAACTGAGAAGAGTTTCAGTTACTCTTCTCTTGTTGCTGGGACAAAATACCTGATACCCAAAATTAAGGAAGGAAAGGTTCATTTAGCTCACAGTTTGTGGAGCTTTCAGGCCATAGTCAGTTGGCTCCAAGGCAAAGCAACACGTGGAAGAAGGTAGCAGTTTGTGGTGATGGAAAAACAGCAAAACATCAAAAGCCAAAGTGTCATCTGTCTTTCATTTATTTAACATATACCCAAAGAGAGGAGAGAAAATTTTGGGTATACTTGTTGTCTGTATCATATGAGATCATGGTATTCTCTGCAGTTTTCTACACATCGAAAACAAACCATCCAAAACAGGCAAAAAACAACGGTATTAAAACAATAACCAGGCCTTGGGGTTTCTGAATAAGGCGTGTGACCTGGCAGCTGCCCGGCCGGATGATGGGGTGGAAGTGAGCATGGCCACGCTGCTGACCCCCTCCATCTCCACGCCTGCGTGGTGTAGGAGCCCGAAGCCTGTCCCTGCAGGACTTCTTGAGGAGAGCAAGCAAAGGCTTTCTGGAGGCTCAAGCTTTTCCAGTGTGAGATAATTTTAAATGAAAATCATAAATCCAAATTTAGTATGAAAGTGACAGTTTATAGTGATAACAGACATTAAAACAAATAGCACATTTGAAAAAGCTGACAAATTCCACAAATGCCATAAAATCTAGAAAACCCACAATTTTTATTAATTCATTTTATAACATATCTTCCCCTATATTTCTTTTTTCTTTTTTTTGAAGCATCAACTCTTTGCTTCTTTATATGACAGTCTTATAACATAATTTATGTCACAAAGATCAGGAGAATAATTCAGTATTTTTCCTTGGCTTGATTGAATTTTTTAACATATCAGTAGTGTAGAAATTTCTTTCAGCTTCACAACTCATTGGCAATGTCATGCAAATTAAGATTGCTGCCAGATTTGGAGAGCTTCTATTAGATTTCTTCCATTAGAAGCTGCAAGATTTCAAGGTGCCTCATAAAGTGACTAATCTTAAAGAATCTTTAAGTTGATGACATTCATTAATCAGCTTGTCATTAGTGACTTCATCGTGGTGGTGTAATATGAGGTTTATGTTACCTCTTGTGTTAATATTTTGTGTAAAACAGCAAGAAATCAAATTTTTGTTTATATGTATCTTACTTCTTCATTAATTAGATTATCAAATCATCTAAAACCCATTCATTATACCTAGCTAACATTCTTTTCTTTCCCTTAGTAAATTTTTGTCCCACTCTATCCTGAAAATTGGTTTAAGTTACTTCCTATCAAAGATAATTTCTATCAAATTCAATTGTTATTGTTATCACTTTTTGGACCATACTCCTTTACATTTTTATATGAATGTTCTGTTTATAAATAAGTATTCGTGTTATGTATTTTATCTTGTTCTTGAATGACTTCTGGGTTAGAGTACCAGTTTGGGGCCATCTTGCCTCTAAGACCAAGTGATTCAGTGATACATATAAGCCACGTCACTTTAGTACTCGGAAACAATTAGCTGGATGAGTCACTCCCTCCCAACATGCAGCTGAAAGCATCACCTTAAGGGTTAGCCAGTTTCCATCCTTCCTTCTCCTCTCTCTCTCTCTCTCTCTCTCTCTCTGTGTCTATGTATGTCTGTCTGTCTCTCTATCTGTTTCTCTGCCTCTGTCTGTGACTCTCTCTCTCTCTCTCTCTTTCTCTTTCCAAAAGCAGCTTCATATTTATTCCATACTTGTATCCAACCTCATGCATAGTCCTGAAATGTAGTGGGCACTCAGAAAATAGCTTTTCAATTAAGCAAGAATATAAATCAAACAATAGGATTTGTACTCAGTGTAACAGCACAAAGGTTATTATTCCCATCTCAATGTGCAGATGGTGAGATAAGTGCTTTTTCATTCAGGAACTTTCCTCTTAAAATTTATGGTAGCTTTGGCTAGTATGTTCTTCCCACCACTTTTAATAAAATTCTACTCATGCATGCACATATTTTGAAGTGATATTCATTTGCTTATAAAATTTTAAATTTAATAACTTTCGATATCTACCTTTACTTTTACTATATTTATTCTAAAAATTTTACTTTTTATTGTTTAATGGTATAATTTAGACATGCAAAGTGAGCATATTCATCACAGGGGATTTGTACCTGCATATGAAATATCTGGATTCCTCTCTCTTTTTTGTGTTCTTCTCCCCTTCCATCAGTCCCTCTATTTACAAACCTTTGCTTTCATTTTATCTTTCTTTTACTAGTGTTTTCTTTTTCTTTCCTTCCTTTCCCCTATCCCCCCAGTTCCCTAAATACTCTTTGCTTAAAAGAGGTACAAAACAAAATTTAAAAACCTAAGTGATCCCATGCCTTAGGCAGCAGAGCGCTGGCTCCAGTGAGAAATCCGGTAGACAGCATCAAAAGTCAGAGGTGCCCACCTTTACATCTGGAGGCCTGAGTGGTCCTGAGCCTTTCTGCCCTTCTCCCTTCCCCAGTCCTGCTGCCACCTCCCTGGTGATCGCCAACAAGCATAACACTTACATCTACTACGGGTGGATGCTTGGCAGTGCTTTCCTTGGTGTGCACAAGAACCTGGACTACATTTGACCCACTCGCCTGTATCAAGTTCACACACATGTGCTTGCTGTGTATACATGTGTGTGTTGTTCACAAACAGGACTTTGGAAGCATCTGGTTTTGTGTACTTCATATAAAATATGTATGGTACATTCATAATTGTATGAACTATATTACCAAGTTTCTTTCTCTTTTAAAATTAAGTTTATTGGTACATTTTACAAATGCATAATGGTCACATTCATCATAGAGAATCTGTATCTGTGCATGATATAACTTGATTGTTTTCTTTCTCAGTTCCCTACCCTCCCTTCAATCCTTCCCCTCTTTGTTCATAAAATTTTGCTTCCATTTTTCCCTTTCCTCATCATTTTTTCTTTTCATTTCCATTTTCCTTCCCTGTCTCTACTCCTCTTTCCCATTTGAAACATATTTTCCTATTGCATGATATCTAGTATACATTTTGACCCTTATATACTCATTTGGATTCTCATGCTAGAGAAGCAATGAAGTATTTACAATTATTGTCCAATTTATTTCACTTAAGAGAATGGCCTAAAGGTGCACCCATCAAGCTAGAAACATCTCAACCTCAACCTTCTTTATGGCATAATAGCACTACATTGTATGAAAGAAACACATCTTTAACCATTCATCACTTGATGGGCATTTGGGGTTTTCCAAGATTTAGCTATTCAAACTGTGCCACTCTAAGCCTGGGTTTGTACATATTGCTGTGGTATGATGCTGTTAATTCTTTCAGGAAGAGGAATAGCTTGGTGAAATGGGATATATAATGCTAGGCTTGGTTAGCTTTTTGTTGTTGTTGTTTTTATGTATCTGGTACAGGGTCTCATGATGTAGCTCGGACTTGCAGTAATGCTCCCGTTCTCAGCCTCTCCAGCGCTGGGAATACAGGCATGCACCACCACGCCTGATCTCAGTGGCCAGTGCAGAGCATCCAGGGCCTGGGCGTGGCATGTGGTGCCGGAGATAGAACCCCAGTCCCTGTGCTTGCCTAAACAGGTCCTTAGTCTGCTGAGCTATCTCTCTGCCTGTCTTTTTTGGTTTTTTTTTGAGGAATCTCTGTGCTTATTTCCACAATGCCTGCACAGTCTCCACTCCCACAAACAGTGCAGAGCAGTTCTGTTTTCCTCACAACCTCTCCAGTATTTTTTATTGGTTGATTTCTTGATGATAGCCATTCTTTCTGGAGCATGATGAAATTTCAGCATTGTCTTAATTTGCATTTCTCAAATAACCAATAATGTTGAACATGTTTTATATATTTATTTTCTCTATCTACTTGTTCATCTGAGAAGCGATTATTTCGGATGCCCATTTTGGACTGGCACTATTTATTTTTCATTTTGTGTATTTGGTACAGGGTCTCACTACACAGCTCAGACTCCTAGTGATCTTCCTATTTTCAGCCTCCTCAGCACTGGGATTACAGGTGTGTGCCACCCAGCCTCAGTTACCAGCTCAGCACACCCCAGGGGTGGGTCCAGCACAGCATGCAGGACAGGGATCGAACTCTGGTCCCTGCACTTGCAAAAGCAGGCTGGACTGGCACTTTCAATTTGGGGAATGTGATTTTTCTTTCTTTCTTTTTTTCTTTTTTTTTTTTTTTTTTTTTGAGTTCTTTATATATTCTATATAGTAGTTTGTCAGAGGAACAACTGCCATTTTTTCCCCACACTATGAGTTGTCTCTTTACTCTTTTAGTGGTTTCTTTTGCTGTGCAAACACCTTTTAACAAAATGAGATCTTACTTGTTAATTCTTTGTGACAGTTCCTCTATGACTAGGGTATTGTCCATAAAGTCTGCCTATGCCAACGTCTTCAAGCATTCTTCCTAATCTGTCTTTCAACAGACTTAGTGTTTTGGTTTTAATATTTAGATCCTTGATCCATTTTGAGGGCCAGGGAGATAGCTGAGCAGTTTAAGCACCTTCCTGTCAATGACAAGGTCCTAAATTCAATCCCCAGTACAAAAATAACAGGTTCTTTGATCCATTTTGAGTTTAGTTTAGTGTGTAGTGAAAGATAACAGCTCTTCTTTTAATCTTTGGCATGTGGAATGCCAGTTTTTCGCATACCTTTTTTAAAGAGGCTACCTTTCTTCCAGTGAAAGTGAATGGAGCTTTGTCAAAGTTAAGGTGTCTGAGAAGGCCTAGACTTGCTTCTGTACCTTTTGATCTTTTCCATTGATCTGTGAGTCTGTTTTTCTGCCAGTATCAGGTGTGTGTGTGTGTGTGTGTGTGTGTGTGTGTGTTGTCACAGTAGCTTTGTAGTATAATTTCAAGTCAGGGTTTGCATCAGGTAATTCCCCCTACCTTGCCTTTATTGCCCAGAATTGCCTTTGATATTTTAATTCTCTTCTAAGTCAAATGAATTTTAGGATTATTTTCTCTAACTCTGTGAGATATACTATTGGAATTTTGATTGGGATTGGATTAAATCTCCTTTTTCAGGATACTATAGTTTTCAATATAAAGGTCTTTTACTCCCTTTGTTAAGATTGATTCCGAGATATTTCAGATGTTTGAATGCTATTATGACAGGTCTTATTTCCCTAATTTCTTTATGAGTAAATTAGTTATTTGTGTGCAGGAAGGCTATTGATTTTTGAGTGTTGACTTGTATAAAGCTATGCTACTGAACTGAATTATTAAATCTAGACTTCTTTTGGTGAAGTTTTTGGGGTCTTCTAGGTCAAGTATCATGTCATCCACAAATAATGATAATTCGATTTCTTCCTTCCCTATTGTTATTCCTTTTATTTCTTTTTCTTACCTAATTAGTCTGGATAATGTTTCCAGAATTATATTGAAGAAGACTGGTGACAGTGGACATCTTTCTCTTGTTCTTCATTTTAGTGTGATACTAGCTTAAAAAATAGAAAGAGGAAGTCAAGCCCAAACAGCATAAGAGGGAGAACATTACTAAAATCAGAGCAGGCAATGAAGACTAAGGAAACAGTACAAAGAATCAATGAATAGGAGAGTTGGTTCTTTGAAAGATTACATAAAATCAACAAACACTTCACCAATATTATCAGGAAGGAAAGAAAAGACTCAAATGCATGTAATTAAGAATGAAATGAGTGAAATCACAACAGATTCTGCAGAAATCCAGATCATTTATTCCTCTTTCAAGAACTTGTATTCTAACAAGATGGAAAAATGCAGAATTGGACTGATTCCTAGATATACATAAATTACTAAAGCTGAATAAAGAAGATATAAACATTTAAAATAAACTAGTATCAGTGAAATTGAAGATGTAATTTAAAACCTACCAATAGGGGCTGCAGGGAGATGGCTCAGTGGAATAAACACTTCCCTGGCAAGCACAAGGTCCTGAGTTCAATCCTTGGCTCCACCAAAAATAAAATGAAATAAAACCTACCAACAAAAAAAGCATCCCTGACAGATTTACTGATGAATTCTACAAGAAATTTAGAGAAGACCCAAGACTGCTACTTCTCAAGCTCTTTAATGAAACTGAAAAATAAGCAATATTTCCAAATTCATTCCTGAAAGCATTACCCTGATATCAAAGCAAGAAAAGGACCTAACCAAGAAAAAGAACTACAGGTCAATCTCCCTAAGGAACATACATAGAAAAGTTCTCAATAACATACTGACAATTAGAATATAGCAAACTATCAAGATTATGCATCGTCATCATCAAGTAGGATTCATTCCAGGGACACAGGAATGATTCAGCATACATAAATCAATAAATGTAATACACCATTTTAACAGAGCCCAGGACAAGAACTATATGATCCTCTCAATAGATGCAGAAAAAGCATTTATCAAAGTTCAATATCCATTAGTGACAAAAAAAAAACAGAAAGTTGGAATAAATGGTCTTTATCTCAATCTGATAAAAGCCATCCATGACAAACCAACAATGAGCGTCATACTAAATGGAATGAGTTTGTTTCTAATGAAGAATTTCCAGTTTGAACAGACTTTCATAGGAACCAAATTCTCTGCTTACCATTTGTATATCTGATGATTGGGAGAGTCTTCCACAGACTAATCATCCTATTTATCCAGCATTATCCTCATATAGGGTGCTGGGCATTATAGTATACCTTGGTATTATTGTGTAACTTTTGTCCCTGAACTTTTGAGCCACAATAAATGGTGACTGGTACACTGGAATGACCTGCAGTATTTTACAGATAAAAGGGATTTGTAAACAAACAGAATTCTAGTAATACAGTGAAACTCAAATTGGAAGGAGCAGGTTTAACTAATTGTTTAAATGTTTTACTTGCCAAAGTACACGTCTGTATGGTGCTTTCCAGTCCTGCTCTCTTAGAAGGTGCCTGAACAGAGAGAAGGTGACAAATAAGCTTTATTCTCCTCCTGGAGGCTGGGGAGATGGCTTAGCAGTCTAAGCACCTGCCTGGTAAGCTCAAGGTCCCAAGTTCAATCCCAGGACTGCATGCCATGTGGTCTCTGAACCCCAGGCACACCATACTGACCTTAAAACTGGATGTAGTGACACACGCTTATAATCCCAGCACTGGAAAGGTGAAACAGGAGGATTACTATGAGTCTGAACTGTGTAGCAAGATCCTATACCAAATAAATAAAGCAAGCAAGCTTTGTTCCCCTCTTGGCAAATCTGCTTTTGCAGCATTTTTGGACCTATTACAAATAGCAATATAAACATTGTTGCTTACAGATGCAGGCTCTGATCTCCTCCTCTTACGGAGTGTAGATATGTGCAGGAGAGGAGCAGCAGGTGGTTAGCGCTTTGCACAAAGGAGCTGGGGTGGAGCAACCACACTCTAACATAGTCTTTCCTTTACCTCCCGTTTTCCCTGTGTGCGGCTCCATCCATCTCCACCTCTGGCTGCGCCACAGGCTTAGCTTCCCACCAGTTCTGCTGCGCGAATCCACTCTCCTCGTCCAAACTTGGCTGTGAACACAACAGTCATGGCTTCGCCAGCCAGCTGAGCTGGTTACCATGCCTCCTGGGCCCCCTGGCCTGGATGTCTTGACAGTCGATGTGCCACCCTAGTTACACCCGTGATCCTAGCTCACCAAACAGAATTATTTTGACTGTAGTTGCTGGAGTCAACATCTTTCTATTATGAATAAACATAATGGATTACCTTGGTAGAAGTTAGCTAGAAGGTAAAGTAACACACACGTGTGTGTGTGTGTGTGTGTGTGTGTGTGTGTAATCTGTCAAATTACTTTACCCATTCCCTTTGCAATATTAACAAAAGCTCATTTTTATTGTCACATATTCCTTTCTTTCTGCTCTTTTAAGATCATGTTTTGTTTATTCTTCTCATTTTAGAGAGGTGCTAAGAATGAAAGAAACTTTTCTTTAATGGAATCATCTCTCCAATGAGTATAAACAATGTTTCTAAGCTTTCAATCCTTTGTTCTGGTCACGGAAGACTTTGTACTGGATGTGGTTGAATCAGTCTTGCCCAGTTGAAACTTGTGCCTAAAAATCAAAGTCCTCACAGCACGAAAGTCAGGTCACAGGCTTTATGAGCCTGCTATTCTGTAGTTCAGTGTAGTCTCCTTTGGCCACAACCATGTGATTCTGCTGTTGTTTTCCACAGTAGTTGTTCTTCCTGCTGTATGCACTTTGCTACAAATTGCCTATAGCTCTCTAGAGCTGGTTGTGGCCTCAAAATAGAAGCTGAAAGAACTTTAGATCTCAGAACTGAGCATCTGAGCCTGTGAGATACCAGAGACTAAACGTCTGCTAAGTAATTGCTTGTTAGATGTTTAGATTTTAGAAAGCCTAACACAAAGAAGACAGAGTAAGGTCATTCAGAAGCCAGAACATGGCCTGAATTGTCCCTCAAATATTCTTAGACGTGCCACTGAAAACTGTGAACAGATGTAGTTATTTGTACTTCCTGTATATTGTTGGTACACTGGTTATACATTTTAGCTACTATAAAAAAATGTCAACCTCTAAACATGCTCCTTAAATCCTAAAGATCCAATTATTTCCTTACTGGGAACTCATTTTTGCAGTTTTACTAATCTTCAAGATAAAAAAGCCACAAACTTCGTCTCATCTGCCCAGCTATCATTACCTAAAATTACTTGCTTGTATAAAATGTATAGTACTCACTCTGGTGCATAGATTTAGTTTTCCAGGAAAAGAAAAGCCAGTGAGCAGTGTTCCAACTCTTTTTAAATTCCTCCTTGTTGAGAAATAGAAGTGTTCCCTGAGTCATTTGAAATCCTGGTGTGTATTCATGGGAAAGGGTCTTATTTCTTGTCAGATGGACAGGGCACAAGTTGAGTAACATAATACCCAGAAGAATTACAGCCAATTGGTGGTCATGAAGCCAAAAAATACAGACTAAGAAAAATTGAAGACAAAGGTGGCTGATTCCTTGAGCTGCTGTATCAGCTCAAGACTGTTTGTCCCAGATACCTCCATCCGTACTGTAGGCTCAGCTATGGATCCCCTTCCCTGGCCATGGCCACACACCAACTCCATTGCCATCTGCCTTTTGTTTTCTTTCAGTCACAGGGCAGCACAGGCAGCCACCAAGTGACCAACCTGAATGTGGATGAGGCCAGGCTACCAGGAGAGAAGCAGAGACCAATACTTCGTAGATTTCCCCGACTCCCAACATAAAGAACTCACCTCATCTTGGATGTTGCCATACACTGGGGTGTACAGATAGAGGGGCCTGCGAAGCAAAATGACAACTCACAAACCCATCAAGCATAGGCAGAGAAATTCATGACATTGAACTGCAAGACTGTAGAGCCTGGAAAGGAATCATGTATTCAAAAGGATAAAGGGATTTTTAAAAATATATAAACCCCAATTTTCTTTTCTTCTCCTTTTCCTTGTTCTTCTTCTCTCCTCTTCTTTCCTTTTTCCTTCTCCTTCACCATCTCTTCTGCTTTTTTTTTCCTTTCTTCTTTTTTTATGTATTTTGTACAGGGTCTCACTATGCAACTTGGACTTCTAGTGATCCTCCTATTTTCAGCCTCCCAGGCTCTGAAATTACAGGCATGCACCTTCATGCCCAGACTCAGCCACTGGTTCAGGGCACCCTGGGGGCAGGGCCAGCATGGCATGCAAGGCCATGGATCAAAGGCCTGGTCTTGTGCTTGCCTAAGCAGCTCAGTCCCCTGAGCTATCTTGCCAGCCCAGCTCTTTGTCTTTTGACAAGAAGGCCAAAAACATACATTGGAGAAAAAATATCCTCTTGAATAAATGATGTTGGGACTATTTCTATCTACATGTACAAAATTTAAAACAGACCCATATATATTACTCTGTATTAAACTAAAATCAAAATGGATCAAAGATCGAAATTGTAAAACAAGAACGCTACTGAAAGATTAAAATAAATAAAAGCTTTAAAGACACAGTAATGTGTCTTTAAATAAGTAAAAGCCTAAAATAAGTAAAAGCCTTAAAGACACAGTCATGTGTCTTTTAAAGACAAAGACTTTGAGAACAGAACCTCAATGGCACAAGAAATAGTACCAAAGAATCAATAAATAGGATCATATCAAACTAAAAAACTTATACAAGGCAAAGCAACCAATAGAGTCAAGAGACAATCTATACAGTGAAAGAAAAATTTGCTAGCTGTTCCTCTAAATAATACTTAAAATATATAAATAGCAGAAAATATTCAACCCCACAAAATAAATACCTCGGTCAAAAAAAGATGGGAAACTAAAATGAATAGACACTTCCCAGATAAAATACAAATGATCAATAAAGCATGAAAAGATGTTCAACATTGCTGACCACTAGAGAAATGCAAATTCAAACACTAAGATGAGATCTTACTGCAGAAACAATGGTTACCAACAGGAAATCAAACTAGCCACTGCTGGCAATGTTATGAGAAGAAAGGAACCCTCTACACGGGTAGTGAAATGTAAACTACTATGGAAATTCCACAAAAATTAAATACAGAAATTCCTTTTGACAGAGCTATTTCCCTTCTAGGTAACTTCCTGGAAGAGTTAAGGACACCGTATTGCCATGGTACACACTCATTCTTATAGCAGCACTGATCTATACATCCACAAGCAGGAAAAAGCAAATGTATTTGTAAACAATGGAATTGTACCCTACTATGAAGAGTAAACTTGACTCATTTGTAGAAAAATGGATGAGAGCATAACGTCAGGTGAAATAGACCAGAAACACAAGTTTAAGTGTTGAGTGGTGTTTCTTATATTAGAAATCCAAAATATAAATAAAGAGCAAAATAAAAGATAACAGGAAGTGGGGAAAATAGACCTTTTTTTAAAGGGAATGAAAAAAACTGAGATGTGGTATGTACCCATACCAACTCCTCACAAGAAATATAATTTACTATATAATTGTTACTTGAACAAAAATTACTAGTATCAGGTATATTTTGGTTTGTTTTTTATTTGGGGCTGTTCTTTCAGTGCTAGCAATGGAGCTCAGAGCTTAGCAAGCACTCACCACCAAGCTACATTTCCAGTCCCCTTTTTACTTTTATTCCAAGAAATAACAGAATTGCTTTGATTGATATATTCTACTATCCTTTTTAAAGCCTTTTAGGGGTCAGACATTGGAATCTAATCTCCATAAGAACATTGGCTTGTTTGTGTTGTACATTGTTGCATTTCTAGCATCATGAATAGGGCATAATTGCAGTTGGATGGGTAACTGAGTAAGTAACAACTGATTGAAGGCTGTGTGATAAATATATCTGGGAAGATAGCACAGCAAGCCAAGTACCTGCCTGACAAGCACGAGGACCTGGGTCTGATCTGCGGTGCCACATGCTGTGCTGGCTCCGGAACCCAGAGGCATCTTGCAGCCCTCCACCCAGGTGTGGTGGCCAGCCCTGTGATCCCAGCCCTGGAGAGGCTGAGGCAGGAGGATCAGTACCAGTGTGAGAACCACAAAGCAAGACCCTGTATCAAATAAATGAATACAATAAAATTATATAATGAAAGAAAGTCAACAGAGGTGTATTTAGTGTCTTGTCTTATACCTCTTATAATAAATTACAACAAATTTAGTCATTTAAAAAACAGAAATTTGTGCTGGGGAGATAGCTCAGCAGGTTAAGGGCCTGCCTGACAAATATAAGGTCCTGAGTTCATTCTCCAGTACAGAAACACACACAAACACACACACACTCACACACACACACACACACACACAAATTATTATAGTTCTTTGTGTCCAGAAGACCTGAAGTCAAAGTGCAGGCAGGAAGATGTATGTTTTGGAGGATAGAGGAAAGACTGTTTCTCCTGTCTTTCAAGCTTCTAGAAGCTGCTTACATTCCTTACATGCAGTCTCTTCTTTCATCTTACAAGCTTGGCTCTCACTCATGCCTATATATGTTTCCATCTCCTCTGACTCCTCTAACTCTACTGTTCACCTCTCCCCTTACTCTGGTTCTCCACTTTTATTAAGAACCTCTGTGTTTATACTGACTACTCCACAGGATCCAGGATTATCTTCCTGTGTCAAGTAGCTCAATTTAATCACATTGACAGAGTTGTTTCCCATGTAGAAAGTAACATATGCACAAGTTCTGAAGACTAGGATATGCCATTTTTGCAAGTCATGACTCTACCTATCATACCTATGGTATAATTTGCTACAGCAAAAGAGAGTTTCATTCCAACTTAGGAAGACAACAAGGCATATAAAGAAGGTAATTGTTGAGCTGAGTGTAGAAACGTAATCAGCTAAGGAAGAAAGTAGTATATAGGAATAAGAGAAGAATCACTGTAGGCACAAATAAGAATGCAGAAAGTAGTGGTTACTTTCATTGAAGACTCAAATTAGAAAAAAAGATTGGGCACTAGGAGTATTCATTGTTAACAAGAGACAAAGGTCATGACTTCTAGGTCCTTTCACGTGACAGCACAAATAAAACCATCTGCATACTAAACAAGGTACACATACACACCCATAAATACTTTTATTGTGACCTCTGTGTGCATTAACCTTGCATGAATTCATACCAGTGTCTCCAGTTATGGCACAATCCATTACTACAGGATTGTTCTGGCTCTTCCCTGGTCTGCATGTTACTTCCCACTGTAAAGTAAGAACCCAGTTCCTCCATCTCCCATCCATTTTTTAATGGTCTAGTACCATTGCATTTGTATAATGACTCTGCAATTATCAATCCACACATCATAAGGGAAATTTTATTCATTAAGTGGCAATACTTATGTAATGTTCCTTTTTCCTTTAGTCTTTTTTATGAATTGCAGTCATTTCCAAAATCACTTGGGTCAGCACCTTCTTTCCTTCACCCTCTCCACTATGGTTGCTTCCTGAGTTCTTTAATATGTTCGTTTTCTCTTGTCATATATTGCATTCTATCCTGGGACCTCCCTGACACCTAAATGACTTTTTGCACTTGTTAATATGCAGTTACTGAAAAGTTCTGTACATTTTAATAAATAGATATCATGTGTCCACTATAGTCTCAGTATCTTACTATTATCTATCTACTATATTTCACCCGTTTGACTTTCCCTTCTTCCCATAATCTTGGTCCCTAACAATGTTTGTTTCTTATGTCTACAATTTCATGTTTTCTAGGATATCACAAACAGGAGATCATCTGATATATATATGTGTGTTTCAGAGTTGCTTTTCTCGCCTAGCACAAGATAATAGAGATTTACCCATGTCTTTCACTGCACGGAGAAAATTCCTTTTTTATCTATGAATAGCATTCTATTGTATTTATGTATCACAATTCATCTATTCATTCACTTGCTGGGCTGTAGCTTGGTGCTTCCAGATTGAGTGGTTGTGAGTAAAGCTTCTATGAATATTCTTGCATGCTTCTATGTGGACATATGTTTTCAAAACAATGGAATAGTGAGACCCTGAACACCCTGTAGACCCTTCCCTAAAATACAAAAAAAGAGTGGTCATATCAACACACTTTAAAATAAAGGTTATGGGCCAAGGAGATAGCTCAGCAGTCTAAGCTTCTGCCTGGCAAGCAAGCACAAGAACCTGGGTTCGATCCCTGGTACTGCATGATGTGCTGCAGTGCTGGCCACCGAAACTAAGTATGGTATCCCAGCACTGGGGAGGCTGAAGCAAGAGCACCAGTATGAGTCCAAGCTGTACAGCAAGACCCTGTACAAATAATGAATAAATAAAAAATTGAAAAATAAAATAAAGGTTATCTTGGTGCTGTTGAAGAAATTAAATACTGGAGACTAAATTTAATTAAGAGAGTGTGCTATAACAGTTCAGGCAGATATGGAATATCTGGAACACAGGACAGCTGGTAGGGTGGAATGTATCCCGGCTCTCAATTCTTCTTGGCTTTGAGGAGTTGAAGGTATAGACTCCAAAGCTTCGGAACATCAGTTTGATGTGAGACTATGATTATGTATCATGGATCCTAGGCATCTAATTCAGGTAACTTAGAAAGTTGAAACAGAAAAGCAGGAAATTTGGGGCGGGCTGGGAATTTGGGGACCATTTGGGTCACCTAAGTCTGAGGTGCCCTGTCAAATTTCTCCAAGTGTGGGACTTGCACGGAAATATTAGGAAATTTTTATATGGATCCTGAAGTCAGAAATCAAGCCTGTTTAACAGGCTGGATACAAAGAAAATTACTCATAGTTGTAAAGGGGTCTGCAGTAAATTTTGACTTAGTAACCTGTCAATTTTAGTTTAAGAAGCACAGTCTCCATTAAATTCAAATCTTTGCCATGAGATGTATTTGTCTGTTGAGTGACAGTGACTTTACAATGAAGATAGATATCTACATTTCCATCCTTCTGTGCATGGTTGCTAAATTATTCTGCCTGTCAACCTGTATAATTCAAGCTCTATTCACCAACTATATCCTGAATATTCCCTTAGATTGCCAATATTCTTACATTTCAGAACCAAGAAAGAGCTGGGAAACTATCTGGTTCAGCCACTAATTCTTACAAATGTACTTAATTGTGTTTGTAGTTGAACCTAGTCAGTTCAATTATTTTTATTTTGTCATACTTTCATACTTCTTATTAAATCAAATAACTATTTTCTCTTTAAAAAAAAAAAACAAACAACATTTATATTGTGATCCATGGGAATAAGCTGCCCCAGACCCTGGGGGAAATGTAGTATTGTGCTCCTTTGTTTCTTTCTTTCTTTATTTATTTTTAATGTAATCAGATCTATCTCGATTCTCTGCCTATTGATATTGGCAGAAAATCCAGTTTCAATTTTAGTAACTTGGGGCCCACCCGACATCTCTCTTGGGCATACAAGATCCCAGGGAACGTGAAGAGGCCTGAGTCTCGGGCTTTGGGAGTTATGGCTGCCCTGTGCTTTCCAAAAGCCACTGAGTCGGAGCAGAACGAGCTCGGTAGTGGCCACAGGCCCTTATGGCAGATTCAGTCCTAGAGGCTCTCAGCCAAGTAATGCAATTAGCTTCTGGGCTCATGGACTCTGACCCTTTCCACTTCCCACTGCTACCTCCTACAGGGCTCTGTACCACCCTGGCTTTTCCCCAGTCCCATCCCTGGAAGATATATTAGTATCCATTAGTACTAAATCACTTCAAAGCACAAACCCTCCCATCTAGACAATCCATCTTAAGTTTCTCTAAACCAGGAATTGTCGTTTGTATGGGCTAAGCAGGAAAATAAATAAACCTAGCAAGGTTTAAGACAAAAACTTAAATACTGCATACTCTGTCTATATCAAACAATACTAACAAGTCTTTTGATTCAAAGTGAAGCTGAGTATAATTTTTTCTCTCAGATTTCAGAATTCAATAACTAAAAGTTCTTAATACTATTCAAACAAAACCAAAAAGTTTTATAATTAGACGCCAGTTTGAAACCTTTTACTTAGCTCTGCTAAAGTCTAAGGAGCCAACCTTCCCACTTTCAGGAAAAATGAGTTGTTTTGGAAAATTCTAATTTCCAATCCTAGAAATTTGTTTCTTAAAAAAAAAAAAAAAAACTAAATAAAACATAATAACTCACAACTGCAGGTAGGGGGTAAATTCACCATGCCTCAGGAACAAAGGCTAAGTAGTAGGTTATGGGCTATAGAGATCAAATTTTCTTTTTAAAAACAATGGTATAATGGAAGAGGTCATTTGAATGTTAAATTGTCAACATTATTACGCACTTTACAATGCCTCATATACATGACCTGATTTGTACATGTGTGTGGTAAATATCTGTCTGAAAGTGTAAGGCCTTTAGATGAGGGCGGCTTTCATTGGTTTCTCATCTATTGACTTTTTAAGTCCTCTGCCCCATGAATATTCAATGATTACCACAATTATTGATGGATTAATAAACAGAAGGAAGTAGATTATCTAGTTATCATTTCCTGGTAATATACCAAGGCAATTTAATAAACATTTCAGTGTGCCTTTGATTGTGTGTGTGTGTGTGAGAGAGAGAGAAAGAGAGAGAGAGAGAGAGAGAGAGAGAGAGAGAGAAGAGAGCAGAGGAGAGGAGAGGAGAGGAGAGGAGGGAGGATAGAGGGGAACAGAATAGATTGTCACCATTGAAGTATTTTATGGAAACATTTGAAGACATATAAATCCTGTCACAGGACTGCATAATAAGGATGCCTTACTCATGGAAGTACAAAAGGAATAAAGTAGTCCATCCTTACAATTTTGGTTTGGCAAGGCCTGACTTTAAACAGTGAAGGGAATTAATATCTTATTGGTCAAGTTTCCAGAAAGTAAAAACTCCTTTAAACTTACCACAGACATAAAGAAAGTCACAGCAAGTCACAGTGCACCTTTGTCTCCTGGAAATGCAAAGACCCTATGCTTGGGATTAAACCCATGGACTCAGTACAACACTGCACACACCCCAGGAGCACCAACAGACACTGTGCTCAGAGGCCTCCTTAGCTGAATATATATGTGGTGCTCTCATTCCACATCGTCCAATCCGCTCTGAGGAAACACCATCCCATTTCACTTCTGTGGTATTCTTCTCCCAAAACCATCAATTCACTGTGATCATGAGAAAATATCAAACTCAAATTAAATGACATCCTACAAGACTGATATTTCCAAGAAATATTGGAAACTGATATTTTCAAGGTCATGAGTCACAAGAAGATGAAAGAAAAATAAAAATGGAGAAACTGCCCCAAACCAGAGGAAATGAAGATGTAACAACTAAAACACAAGGTGGCATCCTAAATGGGGGCAACAACAGAGAAGGACTTTGATGGGAAAACTTTGAAACCAAAATGAAGACTATAACTTAGTTAATAGCAATGTATCACCATTCTAAATAATGCCCCATAATCATGTAAGATGTTAATAGTGGAGGAAACTGGTAAAACGTAGACGTGAACTCGCAGTAATGCCTTTGTAACTTTTTTTAAGTATTAATTGTTCCAAAATGAAAAGCTTATTTATAACAAAATGTCTAGCTTCCAGTGTATCTTATCTAACTTGTCTTCTTGCATCAAGCTGCTTAGATATCAGTGTGAGACACTAAGGAGATACTTTAGTTGACCCTTATTTTGTAGTCCTTAGAAAGCTTGTCTTAAATCAATTGCATCAGTTTGGAAGGAATTTTTTTATTGCAAGTGACAGATATTTCTACTCAAATTAACAGACAAAAATGGGAAATTCTCAGTTCACATAACTGAAAGTCCAGGGCAGTTTTGGCCCCCCCAAAAAAGGAAGACATCACTCATTATTTTTTCCTTACCTGTTGGCCCTGTCTTGCGTTCTTTTTCCTTCATTCTGAGGTCTTTGGTCATGCCCCTTTGCAACTCTAGCCTCATATCCTCTGGATTCAGGCTGATCAGAAAGGAGAATATCCTTTTCTTTCTAATAACGACACTTATTTGCTTCTTGTGATTTCAGATTGTATCATGCATCCAACCACAAACAAACTACCTGGAGTAGGGAATATGATACCCACCTATCCACTCTATATTTGAAGGTGGAGAAATCCCACCAGAAGCTCATTGACTACTGAATTCTTTTTTCTTGAAAAAAACCAAACTTCTTGATCTCTACATAGTGAGATTCTAAACTTATCCTTTCCAGATGTTATCCCTGCCTTGCTACAACCAGTATTTTCCCAGAGTGATAAGGAGTCTACCTCTGTCAGGGCCTCCTCATGCCCTGTGTGGTCAGGGTATACTATATAGTTTTGTCCTAAGAAGGCCCCTGCCAATATAATTATGCAACAAGTTAAACATACCTTGACACCAGCTACTTTTTCTCCCTTTTCTTATATGCTTTGTTAATTTGCATGTTGTGTCTGAAGCTCTGGTCAGAAATAGTATCTGTCATTCCTATGTCCACACAATTTCGTTTTTTTTTTTTTTTTGTTTGTTTTTTTCAGAACTGGGGATTGAACTCAGACCCTTGCACTTGTCAGGGAAGTGCTTATTCCACTGAACCATCTCCCCAGTCCCAACAATTTCATAGCCTTATCACCAACCAGCAATCTCTGAACTATAAGCTACTTTTTCATTATTGACTGCAGCCCTTCTTTAGAAAAAAAATTGAACTAGGTTTTGATCTCATCTTCCTTCTCAGGTTTGGATTAGAAGAAGGAAAATCAGAGCTTTCCAGGGCCATCTGTGAAGAAGTTGCTAACGTTTGGTGCCCAACTTGCAGTGCATCTTCTGCCTGGGATTTTTAACTTTGGCTCACTTCCGCTTCCTTGGCCCACTTGGACAAAGCATGATCATTATTGATCAGACCAGAGAGTAGCATGGGAAAGTCAAGCAGAACTGGCCTTTGTTTCGCTGGAAGGTCATGTCTAGTAGTCATTATCTGTTCCTCAACCAAATATTTTGAACATTCGTTTTTCCTTCTATTCTAAGAGCTGCTTCTGAAACATCTAAAATTATTTACTGGAAAGCTTTTATTAACCACAGGAAGACTCTTGAACCATATTTAAGATGGGCTAGAAATGCCAAGGAATTAAAATTCCAAGGAATAGGTCTAAAAAAAATAGAAACTGGTAAACAAATATCTTTATTTCTTTGTCTCTCAGTGTCCTTGTCTCCTATGAAGAAAACACCTTAAGTCCTTTTGGGAAAGATAGCAAATCTTCATTCTCAGGGCTTAGGCAAAATGACATTTCTTCTAGAGGAGAAGAAATAAAGCCTGTCTCTCTGAAGGAGGGCAGAATACTAAAAATGGTACAGGTCCATTCCTGCTAAAAGAACAAGGAAACAAAATCCCTCTGCTCCTGATGGACAGGCAGAAAAACACCTTAGGATGGGATTCTATGCTAAGAAGCAGAAGTTAACTACCATTGTATTAGGGCAGGAGACTATTCCACCTGTGACCAGAG
>PVKA01006574.1:0-20564 GCA_004027165.1 Ctenomys sociabilis | reverse complement strand
GGAGAAGGTCAAGAGCACTGCTGGGACGCCATCTAGGGCCCAGGCAAGAAGGACTTCTGAAAGCTGGAGACAAATCGAGGATGCTAGGGAAAAGTCCTCACGTATTAGGCTCTGAAGAGATTTGAAGATTGTGATGAATTAAGGATAAAAATAGCAACAAAATGCAAACTCAGCTCAACTTCTGACTTTTTATCTCAATCCCACATGCTAAGGGTTTGACAGAAAGGCATGCAAATTGCTAGGTGTAATGGAATTTAACTTATTCTCTTTTGTTATAAGCATACTTTCAGGCACTTATTTTTTAAAAATAATTTTTCTAAAAACAAGAGAAAAGACACTAAAAATAAGAGGAAAGGCAACCAGGAGAACCAGACTCAGAGATGACCCACACGTTGAAGCCATCATTCAGAAACTTTCAGACTATTACAATTAATATACTGAGTGACCCAGTAAAAATGTGCACAATCTTTGTGAACAAGCGGGAAATTTAACAGGGTTGTAGAAACTAACCATGTGCAAGAAATTAAAATAATGTCAATAGAAAAGACACTGTCTGTATCTGGGAGAAATATCTGACACCTGCAACAAAAAGAAAAAAGAAACTGAGTGTGGCAGATGGTTTCAGGGGATTCAGTCCATGATAACCTGGCACCAGAGCAGAAGCACCATGGCAAAAGGGCCTGGTAAGGCAAGCTGCCTGCTCCTCGGATTTGGAGCAGACTGCACAGGAAGACTACAGAGCCGGGGTGACAAGAGATTAGCTACAGCCCCAAGTCCACCTCCCCAGACTGCTAACACTGTTAACATATCTGCACCATAAGAAATGTTACAGAAACTTCTCCATACAGAAAAAACTTATCTTGTATATTAAAAAATGAAAAGTATCATAATTAAAAATAGGGGGTACACAACCAAGAGCTTTTTCTTAGTTTTTAAATGCCTTAAAGTTGATTAATACATGGTTTAGAAAACCTATTTTATGAATGCCTGGATTTTTTAGGCTTTGTATGAGCTCCACTCTGTTTTACACAGTTTCTTCCCCTCACTGCTCTTGCTGTTTAGAAGGCCCACTTCTAAACATAAAAACCAATATTAGATCAAAGAACACATTAAAGACAGGCCATGGGAAGAATCTGGCCTGCAGGTCAAAGTTTTCTGCCCTGTGATATAAATCAATATAGTAACTGCATACAGTCATGCTGCACATGGAAGCTAAACGTAGTCAGCCAGAACAGCAGAGAAGGAAACAGACAAGGGGAAGAAGCGTCCCACATCACGGAAGCAGTACAATAGTGTCAGCAGGGAAATGATGATGAATTTAAAATGTGTGTAGAGTGAACCCTCCCACAACTGCTAAGAAAACCTCAAAGTAGTGATAACATAGAATTATGAAAGATTTAAATTAAAATAATTAAAATCAGAACTAAAACAATCAGGACAAGTAACTGGGAGGGAGACAGACTGAAATCCAACTATACCAAGAATTATGTTAATAATAAATAGCCTCATACCTCAATTAAAGTATAGAGATTGTCAGAATTAATTAAAGCAATACTCACTATGTGCTTTCTAGGAGAAACCCACTTTAAATATGAAAACATTGACAGGTACGATATACCATGCAGACCTAGTTTTTAAGAAATTGAAAAAAACTGAAGTGGCTGTGTAAATATCAGACAAACTTGATTTTAGAACAAGTAATACTAAAGTAAAGAGAAACATAATATTATGATTAAGGGTCAATTATCTGGAAGCCAAGTAATAGTAAATATTTATGTATATATCAAAGTGTCAAAATATAAAAAGCATTAGACAGAAAGAAAAAAGAAGGAAGGAATTATAATTATACTTACAATCATAATTATAATTGGAGAGGCTAACACTCAAGCAATTAAGAGACCAAAGACAGGAAACATCAGTAAGAACATAAAGATATAGGAATATCAATCAACTTGATATTATTGACATTATAAGATTGTCCACCTAATAACAGAGTATATATTGAAGTATATATGGAGCAATCCAGACCATAAAACAAGCTTTAAAAAGCTTAAAAGAATTTGAAAATTATACAAAGTATGTTTGACCACAACAGAATTTGACTAGAAGTCAATAACCTAAAGCTATTTGGAAAATATCAAATACTTGGAAATTAATCAACATACTTCTACACTATTCATAGGTCAAAGGAGAAGACATCAAGTAAATTGGAAAATATTTCATTTGGATGAATATTAAGCCAAAGGTTACTAAAATTTGTGAGAGTCATATATAACACAACTGTGAGCTGATACCATAAATCAAGCAATATCTTACATACTGACAATGGATTAGTAAAAAAAAAAAAGTGCAAAGATACCCTTGTCCTTCTACTATCACAGGGTCTGAGGCTAGGGCAAGAGTATGCATATTAGCTACTATTAGTCAGTGCATGTTGCACACTTTGAACAAGAAAAAATGGGGTAAAGTAAGGAAAATGGAGAAAGGTGGTGAAGAGAGGGACCAAAGTGTAAACTGAATGGCATTTTAAAGGAGGACTTTAAGCAAAGATGAAGGAATTGAAGGAGTTAGACAAACAGTTATAAGAGGGAAAGCATTCTAACAGTGAGAACACCTAGATGCAAGCCCTTAACATGAGAGCATACCTGACATGTTTTAGAAACAGCAAAGAAGGAGCCAAAGGGGTAGCAAGTATTGTACAGTCTTGTAGATGATGGAAAGAACTTTGGCTTTTACTCTGAGTACTATAGACTGGATCCGAAGATGGGCTTTCTGCAGAAAAGTGATGTGGTCTCTTCTGGAACAAAACACAGGTACTAAAAGTACAGGGAAATCAGTGAGAGAGCTCCAGCGGTAGTACAAACAATTATTATGACAAATGCTTGCTGGCAGTTAGGGCGAGAGAGGTAGAAATAGAGGTGATCAGAGGCTGTTTGATTCTAGATATATTTAGAAGGAAGAGCCTACAAAACATTCCTGATTTATTAGAAGTTATATTGAAGGAAAATTTTAAAGGAATCAAAGTTGAGTCAACAATTGGAATGACAGAGTTATCACCACTTGGGTGGTCAAGGTTATGGGAGTAGAAAATTTGGAAGTGAAATATAGACTACAGTTTGAGATACACTAAAAGTGTGTGGGTGTTCGCTGAATATTAAAAAGTGTTCAGAATCATGATATTTGACTGGAGATATTGAGTGTCAGCATGTAGACCTTATCAAATAGCTGGCAGGAAAGAGAGGGTAACTGAGATGAGAAATACCTACAAAGGTGAGGTTGGATTTAAGGAAATAAATAAGGAATCGTAGAGGGTAGAGTACTCCGGAAGTCCTGTGTGAAAAGACAGACAAGAAAACATTCATCAGATCTGGCAGCTGTTTGGGGGAGACCTTCGAGACTTGGTCTTCAAGGGCAATGTGAGTCTAACAGGCAATAAATATTCCAAGTTGACTTGATGTCAACCCTCATCTCTCCTGCCAGTGTCTCCTATGGTCCAAGCTCCAGCAATGACTAAAGATCAAGGAATCATGTTCTCTCTGTGAGAGCAAAATGGAAACAGGAAATGAATGAATCTAGAGAGAACAACAAAAAATATGAAGCATTGACATTACTTAAAGCCAAGCCAGATCCACCCAACCCAGCCCCTGCAAGTGTGCGGGAGAGCTTCTGTTTTCTCTCATACCCCGCAGACCAAGAGCAGACTCACAGCGAAAAAGAGGCTTTTCCCCACATTCTTCAGACCTCTCCCGCCCTTCCAGAGCCAGCACAGCCGACTCTGTGAGTGAGAACTTCCTCTATACTTTAGGAACTGCTCCAGATCCCCCAACCCCAGGGCCTTCCAGTGTGTTGGAGAGCTTCTGCACAGTCCTACACTCCCACCGGAACAAGAATAGACCTGCCATGCAAGAGAGACCTTTCCCCGAAATCTGAGGACCTCCCCTGCCCCTTCAGAGCCACAGAGCCAGCCCTGCACACTGTGTGAGTGAGACTTTCTACCATGCCCTTGGGACACCTACACCTCTCCAGAGCCCTGGCCCACAAGCCCATCAAGTGAGTGAAAACTTCTGGGATGGTTCGGGATCCTCAGAGCCTGCCCAGTCCAGGCCCAGCAAGTGTGTAGGAGAACTTCCAGCTTTCCTGCACCTGTGGCACATCTCCCGACCAAAACTCAGGGACACTGCATAAGTGAGACCCTCTACTGTGCCCTCAGGACCCCTCCATCTGTCCTTAGCCCCTGCTCCCAAGTTGGCCCAGTGAGTGAAAACTTCTGTGACGTTCTCATGGCCTCCAGATCCAGCCCAAGCCCAGGTCCAGATAGTGTGTGGGAGAGCTTCTGCACTCCCCTGAGCCACGGGCACCACAGGCTCATTGTTGTGCCAGAGGGACAAAGGAGGTTCACCTCCAAGAGCTATAACAAAACATCTACACTCAATCCAGGCATAACTGGATAAACTCAAACTTAATAGAGTTGCACCCAAATTTGAGTAGGTGCTAAGGTTATAACTGCACAAAAGGTCTACACCAAAGATCAGAAGTCAGTGCTATATAAAATGGCAAAGACAAGGAGCAAAATGCAATCTCAGGCATCAAGCCCACCCAGAACAAGTACAGACCACGCTAGCTCAGCTGAAATGTGTATGAATCAATAGTGTCAGAAGTAAAGAAACAACAGCAGAAAGGTATAGAGGAACTCAGAAAAGAATTAATTTCTCAAATAAAAAAAGAAATCACTGAATTCACAGCATCTGAAATAAAGAATTGAATACAGAAACATATGGAGGAAATCCAATCTGAAAAAAAGTGAGCAGTTAAAGAATTAATGACTGCTTCTAAAGAAGACATTGACAAAAAAAATAGAGGAGACTAGAAAAATGACACACTCCTTGAATGAACAACAGGAAGGAAATAAATCACATGAAGCATAGTCAAAGAGATATAGAGGAACTTAAATTTCAATCACAAGCCTGCAAAGGCATTTGAGTGACAGTGACGACAGTTTCAGATCATGAAGACGCTGGTGTAGCTAGTGAAAATAAGAAAGTATCACTAAAACTAAAATAAAACTAAAAACAACTAGGATGCAAGAAAAAAATAATTCATCACCTGCAAGATGATGCAAAGATGAATAGTGTGAGACTAATAGGGATCAATGAGAAGGATGGAGTCAATACAAATGATATAAAAACAGTATGGGCAGAAGTAATAGCAGAAAACTTCCCAAATATGAGAAAACCATCTGACATTCAGGTAACTGAAGCATACAGAATATCAAATAACTTTAACCCAGTTAAAAACACACCAAGACATATAATAGTCAAGATCCCAGAAATCCAGCATGAATAGTATACTGAAAACCTCTAGAGAAAAGAAGCAGATCACAAAGGAAAACCCATCAGAATTATGGCCTACTTCTGTTCACAAAACTGGAGGCAAAAGACCATGGAGCAGAGTAGTTCAAGTCCTCTAGGAAAACAAATTCCAACCCAGACTACTATACCCAGAAAAACTCTCTTTCAGGTTTGACGGAGAAGTTAAATACTTTCATGACAAAGAACAAATAAGAATTTCATGATTTCTCCCTCATGAACACAAATGCAAAAATCCTCAATAAACTCCTAGCAAATAGAGTACAGAAAATCATCAATAAGATCATACACAATGACCAGGTAGGATTCATCTCAGGGATGCAAGGATGGTTCAATATTTGAAAATCTGTATATTAAAATCACTATATTAATAGAGCGAAATCCAAAAACCACACGATCATCTCAATTGATGCAGAAAAAGCTTTTCACAAAGTCCAACACTCATTTATATTCAGTATCCTACAGAAAATTGGAATAGAAGACCTCTACTTCAATTTGATGAAAGCCATCTATGACAACCTAATGGCTAATATAATTCTAAATGGGAAAAAAATGAAATATTTTACTCTAAGATCTGGTACAAGACAAAGATGTCTTCTCTCACCCCTCCTCTTCAATGTAGTTCTGGAATCATTAGCTAGAGCCATTAGACAAGAGGGACAAATAAAAGGAATAAGAATAGGTAAAGAAGTTAAATTATCACTATTTGCAGATGACATGATACTTTACTTGTAAGACCCAAAAACTCCACTGAGAAGCTACTAGAATTGATACACAAATTCAGTAGCATAGCACAATACAAAGTCAATGCCCACAAGTCAATAGCACTCCTGTACACAGATAACAAACACACTGAGATGGAAATAAGATGAACAATACTTTTTTACAATACCACTGTGCATAATGAAATACCTTGAAATTCATCTAACTAAAGAAGTCAAAAATCTTTTCACAGAAAATTACAGTACTCTGAAAAAAGAGATTATAGAGGCTTTCAGAAAATGGAAAAAATATTCCCTGGTCCTGGATATGAAGAACCAACATCATGAAGATGACAATACTCCCAAAATTATTGTACAAATTTAATGAAGTCCCTATCAAACTACCACCAACATACCTCCCAGACCTAGAGACATCGTTCCTTAAATTTGTTTGGAATGAGAAAAAATATAGAATAGCAAAGGCAATCCTGGCCAACAAAGACAAGGCAGTAGGCATTACAATTCCTGACTTGAAATTATACTACAAAGCTACTGTGATAAAATCGACATGGTATTGGTAAGGAAATAGACCTGAGGATGACTGGAATATATTAGAAGTTGCAGAGGTCTCTATGAATATGCTCAACCACCTGATCTTCAACAAAGGGGCCAAACATGCTTACTGGAACAAAGATAGCCCCTTTAAAAATGATACTGGAAAACCTAGCTTTCTACATGCCTAAAACTAAAACTTCACTCTGGTCTATCACCATGCACTAAGCTAAAGTCAAAATGGATTAAAGATCTAAACACTAAAACAGAAACACTAAATCTCCTGGAGGAGAAAGTAGGAGGAACTCTTGAAGATATAGAGGTAAGGCAAAGAGTTCATGAACAAAAATCAAATTGCACAGGTAATATTTGAAAGAATTAACATCTGGGAGTACCTCTTACTGAGTTTTTCAACGTCAAAAGAAATTACCTACAAAATGAAAAAACAACCCACAGATTTCAACTTTTTTCTTTTTTTGCAGAACCGGGGATTGAACTCAGGCCCCTGCACTTGCCAAAGAAGTGCTTATTCCACTGAGCCATCTTCCCGGCCCCAGCCCACAGATTTCAGACAAAATTCTTAACTTATTTTAATAAACTCCCAGACAAAGGTCTGCTCTCTATTTATAAAGAACTAAAAAACATTAGGACCTCTAAACTTAAAGAAATGGGCATCTGAGATGAACACACACTTCTCAGAGGAGAAAATTAAAGCAAGTGGATACATAAAAAAATGCTCCACATCACTAGCCATCCATGAAATTCAAATTAAAACAACACTGAGATACCATCTCACCCCACAAAGAATGGCTATCATAAAGAAATCGACAAATGACAAATGTTGGAGAGGATGTGGGGAAGGGGAACCCTTCTCCACTGCTGGTGGGAATGTGGACTGGTTCAACAATTATGGAAATCAGTGTGGAGACTCTGTAAAAAACTGGAACTGGAAATGCTACTCAAACCAGTTATCCCCCTAATGGGAATTTTCCCAAAGGAACTGACAACATCATATTATAATGATATATGTGTACCTATGCTTATTGCAACACAATTTTTGAAGGCCAAATCTTAGAAACAACCAAGATGCCTGTCACCTGAGGAATGGATGAAAAAGATGTGGTGTTTTTATACAATGGAGTATTACTCAGCCATAAAGAATGATAAACTCAAAGCCTTCATGTTTAAGTGGATGCTACTTGAAGATATAAGTGAAATAAACCAGTCCCACATGTGTAAATATCATATGGTCTCCCTAGTATAAGAACTCAAAAACAAGAAATAAAAATAGAAAGGTATAGCACAATTAAAAGGAAAGCAAGAACTTGAGGATTAGACAATGAGGAGAGGGCAAAGAGAAAAGCTCGGAAACATGACGGGGAAAAGCCATACATTTATTTGCGCAAGATGGGTAAGGCACTGATCATGAGAAACATCAGCAGATTTTTGAAACCAACAGTTAACTGGTAGCATTCTCATCCTGACTAACTATATATGCTGATACCTGTGAACCAAGCAACTGCACTGAAGATACCAATGTGTAATAGAAGGGCCACGCTTGGAATGCGTAGCATTCTGGTTTTCTAAATTCGTACTTCTTGCTATGACAAACCAATTATTAACATGCTGTCTTTCAAGTAAAAGTTTCTTTTTCTTTTTTTTTTAACTCAAGGGTAATAAATGAAAAAAAAGACACAAGAAAAAAAGTCACAGGACTGTTCTGCTACAATGCTGTATGTGGTTAGATTTCTAAATTACTATTTAAAAATATGTGTTTATATCTATTTTTTAAATTATTCTTTTCTTCATATTCTGTAGGGACTTACAGTTTAACATGTGATGGAAAATACCTGTTCTATGTTATGCCTAAGATGATTGATACTTAGACAGATAGTTAAGGTAAACTTAAATGCATATGTTGCAGGGTATTAATAAACTTCTCTATGGAGGGTTAAAAACCTAAATTTGCAAATCAAAAATTTGAGAAAGGGAAGGGCTACAAGCTCAGCCAAAATGTTGGCCCTAGCTTTCAAGGTCAGTGAAGACTCAGGACTTAGGAGAACCTGTACAGTAACATCATGGAAATCAGTTGTATCTCAAATTTTCTGATCAAGGAGATTATGGGGCCATAGAGGACAATGATCATAATGTGTGCCTAAGGAGAGTCACATGGAGACAAAACATTCTCTCAGGCTTTCACAGAGAGCACATTGGTCAAGCAATGGCCGTGAGTCAACCACAAGCCTGACACTGGCAAAGGATCTACAAAGTGAGGTACGGGGTTACAGGATAAATCCTGAGGGGATTTGACTGACCTTATCAGATACAAAAGTTACATTTCTTATTATATAGGTCTTGATTTATCTTGGTGTTAACCATGCAGAAGAAAAATATAAAAACGAATTATATAAAGTAAAGCCATATTAATATGCTGAGCTGTGAAAGGCTCAAGTCAACAACTTCTGTGGATAACCCACTACTATTGTGGACTGCTGGACTGTGTTGGAGTGTTTTGCTGAATTCATGCATGCACCAGTCTCAGTCATCTCCACATGCCCCATTTAGATGCCAATGGAATGCCCATCCATTAGCAGGACTAAACAAAAAAAGGTGATACAAAGGAAGGACCATTCTGTATTTGTATATACAGAATAGTTAGAATAGATAAACAGCTACTTTTGCTTAATTCAATGAGTAGAAAGTTTTGTATTAATAGTATTTGGACAGGACAACCTGTCTGCTTCTTATACTATGAATAACCATTGAGAAGATAACAATGTACAATGTATTAATTATTGAAACTGTCCCATTAATCAGTTTTGATACAGTCTCTTTGCTATTTGTTTCTCAAAAAAATAAAATAAAATAAAGCCAAGATCCTGGATTACATCAACAGATCATATGTGGACAGAGGACCAGGAAGATTGAGCCTTAGGACATCAAAACAGGAAGAGAGCTGAGAATAAAGGTGGTTAGTGAAACAAGGGGAAGCCCAAGAGTTCTAAGAACACAGTGGTTCAAGGTGTAGGAAGACATTTTGTCCAAAGCTGTTGGTATATGAAGCAGGATGAATTGATTGCAAATCTCCCCATCAGTGTAGTAGCTTGGAGGTTACCCGTGATTCAACAGGAGCTGCCTGGAACCAGTAGTTGGAGCCCGGATTTGGCTGGGTGGTAGAAAAAAATGAGACTAGAGAGTCTGACTGAGGTAAGGGCTACTTCAAGATGTTATTCTATGAGAAGGAACCAAAAAAGAAAGAAATACTAGCTGCTTGAACAGTAGAACCAGGAGAAGATGTTGTTGTAATTCCCTTTTATCTTACAAAAGGACTGAATGAAAACAATGGTTGTCTTCTGCTATGAGCTAATAGAAGCAGGGAGGGAAGGAGATGAGAGAGAGTGAGAGAAAGAGAGGGAGAGAGAGAGAGAGAGAGAACCAATGTAGTATAAAGGACACCCTAAGAAAAAACTCATGCAGAACTCACCAGTCTGTTCTAAAGAGTAAAAGATAGCTCAGCAGATTAAAGTGCCTTCTTAGTCAGATGCAGGGCATCAATCCCTTATGCCACACTGGCTCTGACCTTGGAGCATGCTGAGACGACTGAGACTGGGCATGGTGGTGGTTGTCTGTAATCCCAGATCTTGGGAGGGTAAAAACAAGAGGATCACTATTAGCCCAATCTGTGTAGTGAAAGCCTGTAGACCTGTACTGAATACATAAAATGAAAAAATTTAGAAAACAATTGTTTCTCCCATGTAGAAAGTATTTAGCAAATCTTAGTCACTATTTATCATTGCAATTAATATTTTACACCTCGTTTTTTCACCTATGTAAATAAGCTGCCACACATTTCTAAATGAGTTCCAGTTCTAACAAGCTGTCAGATGCAACTACACAGGCAACTGCACAGGGTGTCTGCAGAGGACCTAATTTCCACGCACAGTTCACATAAGTCACAGGATGGTGAATGTATATAGCCCTCAGTGAGAAGTGAATCTGTGCCTCAAGATTCATAATGCCACTTCCAATGGCAGCACTCCAGCAGAAAAACAGTTACACCCGAGAGTTCTCTCTAAGACTCTAAATGCAGTCAAGTCTGCACACTCCTGCTGTAGACTCGGTTACTATGTAAACTGTGCTTCATACGGCATTTAAAGACTTAGCGCAAGTGGCTTGAGGTTTAATCTTTTAATTCCATTGCTCCAACAGTTTCTTGTAGGTTCAGTGAGCAAGGAATTCAGACATAATATTAGAAACCCATTTTCAGGAAAGGGCTTAGGCATGGGAGAAAATAGGCTGCTGCATTTGGTATACAGAAGAGACTCCAGACTAATCTCTAGATTTACCCAGTCTATGGGTAATTCTTGAGCAGAGATCCCACTGAAAAGATACATGCTTACAAGGTAAATTGTCTGAGCTGTACTTCTCCATCAGCAAACCCTGCTACATGCATGTGCACGCACACACACACACACACACACACACACACACACACACACACACACACCAGCACCTCCAAAGGCCTTTGTTAGAGACTTGTGTCTAAATGTGTTCATGAACATGGTGATGTGGGTCATTTCCTCCCTGTTAAAAGCTCAATCCATTGTGAGACATTGTGTGCCACTTACTACTGGAGGATATCTGCACTTGAATAGAGCAATAGAAATATCAAACGAACACATTATCAAACACACGTGCATGTTCAAGTCGCTTGTCCCCTGGCCATGGAGAAGGAAGGCCATCAGCTCTCCCCAGGCACCTCCACTGCCTCAGATATACTCCCGGGGTTCTGAGAGTAACATAGCCTTGTTTCTGCAGAAAGCTACTCACACAAAGTCCCCACAATTCTTAGATGACCTCAGAGATGGACAGTGTGAAGATTAATTAAAGCCACATAACCCAGGAGGGCAACTCGGCACGACTGGATGACATTTAGGAGCCAGCTCACATCCTGAGTATGTGTACATTAGCAGCACTGCGATAGATGGGGAAATACACTGGCAGGAAAAACAAATCACAATTTACCCAGCTTGAATAACCAGAGCTCGTTTACATACATCAGATTTAATTTTACCTTTTATGAGTCACTTGAGGGCAAGGTACATTTGCTATTCTAGGTTTGAGGAAGTGCTAAACATGCTTTTCTCTCTCCCTCCTCCCCTGGGGAATGTGACAAGTGACTGAATACTCCTGATATTTCTTGACAGTTTTCTAAAGTTACGTACCAGAATTTTCTTCAGTTTTGAAATTTCAGTTCCATTAACCGTTTAATACCTCAGAAGCCAGAAGTTCAGAATTTGAGGCAGTGAAAGAAATATCACTGTGATGGAGAGGTTGTAGTGAGCTTCAGACTCATACAATGTCCGGGTGTTCTTGTTTTGGCAAAGACAATAATAATCAGCACCTACATTGCTCTACTTATGAAATCAAGATAATGATAATCCCTTCAAAGGAGTGTTTCAAGAAAGAACACAATGTTTGAAAATCTCTTGGCACTTCTGGACAATTATATTACTTTTATTTAACATGATCACAAAGGATGTGTTTTATTTTCATAATGGCATTCTCAAGGACTTTTCTCCCTGTACCTGTAATGCTAGGTATAAGAGAACTTTTCAAAAACTAAAGAAAACCTTCTTTGAAGTTATAGCCAGAGAAATAAGCACAAGAAAGGTGTTTTTGGTATAGCAAAGCAATTTTACTGTGAGTGTTATCAAGATGTAAAGATAGTTCAATGGACTAAGCGCTTTCTTGGCAAGTGCAGGGGCCAGAGTTTGATCCCTGGCACCACATGCTATGCAGATCCCATCCCCCGGGGGTCACTGAACCCCTGATAGAGTCTGGGCATGGTGGCACATGTCTGTAATCCCAGCACTAGGGAGGCTGAAAACAGGAAGATCTCTATGAGTCTGAGCTGTGTAGTGAGACCCTGCACGCACACACACACACACACACACACACACACACACACACACACACGATATAAAAACAAATTTGTCATGTTTTCTCAAGGTAATTCAGGGGTTCGCAAGATAGTTCAGCAGTCTAAAGTGCTTGCTTAGGCAAGCTTAAGCAGGTTCAGGGGCCTGTGGTTCAATCCCCAGCACAACATGCAGTGCCAGCCCTGCTCTCAGGGCAGGCCACAATTAATCAATCAGTCAATTAATCAATCAATCAGACACACTTTACTAATCTTCACAAAAGTTTGTCTTTGAAACGAACATCCAAAACTCTCTTCTAAAGTAAAGGATTTTTCTTAGCGTTTCAATTGTACATATTATATTATGGCAAGAAATTGGGCTTTTACCTCCTTTTTCAACATAGTTGTTGAGATTTTCATAACCCCACTGAAAAAGAACACTAGGGTTACCATTCAGCGAAACAGATTCAGGATGCCCAATTAAATTTCAACTTCAGGGAAGTACATAATTTTAGTATAAATGTCCTATGCAATATTTGGCAAATGGATACACTAAAAAAATCATTCTCGTATATGTGAAATGCATGTTTAACTAGGTATATGGTATTTTATCATTAAGCATTCTTGGATTTTCTAATAGATCTGTAAGAGAGACAAGTGAGCTGGGTGTGTTGTGTCACAGCTGAATGGACCAAGAGCTGGATGCCCCTGAAAAGCTGCATGACCTGAGCTAGTACAACACATAAGATTTCAGAGTTAGTGGGAGCAGGGCTACACGGCAGGAAGAAGGGCCAGAGGCAGCCCCTGGGTTTTGTTTTGGTTCCTGCTCAGCATTCAACCAGACACCTGTAAAACACTGATGCCGGTGTCCCAGGAGCAACAACCCTGAGATACCCTGGCAACTCTGACCTTGATCAGCAGATCAATAGTGGGCCTTACCTGAGAACACTGGTTTTCAGAGAGGAGAAAAGTTTAGTTTTGCAATTCAGTGGAAGGAGATAACCAAACAATGCAATGTCCAGATGTTCTCACATCAGTAAGAATGCATGATTGTTCTCAACTAATGTTTGATATTTCCCCAGGATAAAAATCAAGATTCAGAAAGTTTTGAGTCAAAAGCGCTCTTGATTTGATTTCTGGCCTCTTGACTTCTAGCTGTGAAGTTCAGCAAGTTGTGTGAGTTCCTTATTTGTAACCCAAGTTCCTCATTTGTAAATAAAGATAATAATACTATTTCACAGGGATCCTGGGAAGATTAAATAATTACCTATATGCTATGCTAAGCTTTTGTAAGGGTCAAATTCTTTTCCTATCCAGACTATTACAAAAGAAGCTCTGTTCTAGTTCAGAGTTAATGGGCATCATTGACAATCTTTGATGAAAAAATCCATGACAAATATTAGATTGGCCTTTAATCATTATCATCCTGTTAGAGCAAAAAAAAAGCTATTAGAGTCCAATGATTAAGTTTTCTGTTACACAAGCTGTAACCCGATAAGTATTGATAAAGAAAACCTTCTCTGATTAACTAAAAAGAAAAAAAGAACTCTTCGACTAAAATAGGTTTTTTGCTAACCAATTGAGTTCTATCATTAATTCTTCAATAATACAGCTTCAGAGAGAATGGCATTATCTGAGGGCTTTAAAAACTATATGCCAAGAAATGGTTAAACAGTTCTACCCCAGACAAAATGCACTAGAATACTGAGGTAAGACTGGTATATCAGTATGTTTTAAAAGCTTTCTTAATTACTTTCTCATTGCTGAGGCAAAATAAGCACCCAAAACTAAAGGAGGAAAGGTTTTATTTAGCTCAATGTCGGTTTGTGGAGGTTTCAGTCCATAATCTGCTGTCTCCAAAGCAGGGTTGCATGGCAGACGGGCATCACAGAGGAGAAACAGTTCATGGAGACAGAAGACAGTAACAGCAAGCCAGGGAAGGAAAAGAAGAGAGGGCACACCTCTTTCTGTCCCCTACACCATATGCAGGCGATGCACTCTATAGCAGAGTATATGCACTCTATATACTCACTCCTATAAGCCAACATTGTGCCATGAATCAATTGCAAACTCTAGATTCAACCACCTGTGAAGAACCTGCCCGTGACTGCAGGAGCCTTTGAGGGAACATCTAGACACAAAGCATAACAAAATTTTCTAACTGACTTTAAAGCAAAACCACTTTAAAAATATTGGACTGAGGAAAGAATATGGACCTTTAAATCATACCAAGTCAGATTCAGACTCAAGTCTCTGTATGTCTTAGCTC
The DNA here is from genome assembly GCA_004027165.1 of Ctenomys sociabilis. NCBI lineage: Eukaryota > Metazoa > Chordata > Mammalia > Rodentia > Ctenomyidae > Ctenomys > Ctenomys sociabilis. The sequence goes on along the minus strand of PVKA01006574.1, from coordinate 5,756 downwards.
TGTTGTCTTGTATAATTTACTAATTTCTCACATCATCACTTCTTTTATTAGAAAAAATGGTAATATTTAATTTCCATTTATAATTTTATTATTTATAATTTTATAATTTCATATATGGAGCTATCACATAAATGAAAGTATTGTTAACCATCAGATTTCTTTCTTTTAAGGCAAAAAAGTCTGGAAATTCACAGCATGAGAACTTTAAAATTGTTTTTAAGTATTTGTTATTTCTTGACTGTTCTTTTTTTGATTGTTGCTTGAAAGCTGGTCCTTGCTTAGAAAGGTCCTTGCTTTGTTTTATTATCTTGTACTTGACAGAACTGGGACCTAAAGAGCAGATTTTGGTAACCAAATGTTATTAAGAGAAATCTAAATTGGTTTTGTCATACTATAGTTATTGTTTCCTTCTGCTTCTTGCTTTTGATGTTATAAAGGAAGAATTTCTCCTGCTGTGTTAGCTTATTAAAGGGCTGCTAATTTTTTGTCTTAATCCTGTATTTCCAAAATTTAGAAGTTGATCCTCATATAGTTACTATTTTATTTCCTGATAATACTAATATGTCTTTTATTTTTAAATTTGTTAATCAATTTTATTATCAGAACGATCCTGCCATTCTCATAAAAGTCCATATCGATGTTCTAGTAACAAAGTGTCACAAAATTAGAGCTAGAAATCCTATGATTGCCAACTATCTCAGAAACAATAGATGTGGTAGTTGTAGAGTTGATACTCCAGATATTAAGAAACTAGTACTGACATATAAAATGTGACAAAAAGTAGTACAATCAAAATATAATTGCTGGTCTCCAAGATGGCTGTGCGGGGAAGGAGGCGTCTGGACCCAGGCAGCAGCAGCGGTGGCAGCACCCGGGAGAGGGACTCAACAGTATTTGTAATAAAGAACAGGGCCGGTTGTGGTGGCGCATGCCTGTAATCCCAGCACTGGGGAGGTTAAGGCAGGAGGATTGTTGTGAGTTCGAGACCAGCCTGAGCTGCAAAGTGAGCTTAAGGCCAGCCTGAATTGCATAGTGAGACCCTGTCTCAAAAAGATAAAAAATTTTTAAAAAATAAAGAAAGAACATCAGACTCTGAGCTGTAACTCGAATTCTTGTCCAGAATTCGTCCTACTTGCAGTGAACACACCATACAGATTGCCACTTTTCCTGCTGGCATCTCTGAGACACGCTTTTCACATCTAGGAAAGTACAGGGCAGGTATCCGTGTGTTCTGCTACATGTGTGCCAGCCTGGACCAGCTCACAGGCAGCTCTGTCACACATGAGCTGCTTGGCACTGCGCTCTCAGGGTCTTTCTGAGCATCTTTGAATTCTCCATGTTTATTGGAATGAAAGAAATGAAAAGGAAGAACAATTTTAAAGGTTACCACCATGTGAAGACCTCATACCCATTTGCATGGTCATTAAGGAAAAACAAAGTTGGTGAAGGCTTAGAAAAATGGGAACTCTGACACAGTGTTGGCAGGAAGGGTAACCTTGTCAGCCATAGACTGCTACATCATGTGCGAGATCTCCAACGGCAAGAATGCCCAGGACCAGTTTGCATATGAGCTGGAACAGGCCCTGGAAGCCCAATACAAGTACATTGTCCTTGAGCCCACCTGAATTGGTGATGAGACAGTGTGCTGGATCACCATGGGCAACTGCCTGCATAAGACAGCTGTGCCGGCTGGCACTGCCTGCCTCTTCGCCCCACTGGCACTTCCCTTAGATTATTCCCAGTACATCTCCCTGCCTGCTGGTGTGTTGAGCTTGGCCTGCTGCACCCTCTATGGGATCTCCTGGAAGTCTGACCCTTGCTGCAAGTACCAAGTGGAGTATGATGCCTATAAACTCACTTGCCTCTGCACACACTCATATCCTCTACTCTGGTGGTGCTGGTCCGGAAGGATGACCTGCCCAGAAACAGACTGCACAACACGACAGCCTTGCCTGCCTTGGTGTACCATGTAAAGGAGATTTATGAACTCTCTGCTGTATGACTCTAGTGAACAGAGAAGGGAACAGAAATGCACACAGCCTGCAAGAGACAAGAGGACACAAAGGGTTTGGATTGCCACAGTAACACTTTTTGCTGTGAGGCAGTGATGCCTGGGAAGGAGTTTGGTTTAACATTTGTTATTTTATAAAAAGAACACAGATCATGGGTATACCAAGAATTTTTTTCAGCTTGTTGCATATGTGATTTCCATAACCCTGGAGGGCATCTGAGGCTATGGAAGCTTTAACTAGGCAGTAGACTGTGGATAGAAGCCAACGCTGCAGAGGGGGTGTGAACATGCTTGGGGGTCTTTAAGTAATATTGTTTAACTGTCCCATTGGAGTCAACCAGAAGCTATCAACCATTAAAATTATGAAATTATGAATGTACATATGTGTGTATTTCCCCTTTTTTCCAAAAGCAACTGTATTTATAGTATATAAAATTAATAACCAAGTAACAAGAGATGCAGTATTAATTATTCACCAAGTCATTGGATAATTTCCAAATAATTTATCAGTTCTAAAAAATTAATATTATCTTTTTCCCATGTTTATTTTTACTGGCCTTTTTGTTCATTTTTCTTGACATAACTGTCATTAGCTAAACAACACTCTTGTCAGAGCTGTTACTTAATATAAGGAACTTCATAAAACTCCTCCAGTGGCTTGTCTGTATTTTATTACTTAACCTCAAAAACAAAAAGCAAAACGTTTTCTTAAGATTAAAAGGGCCAGTAAGATAGCTTAGCAGACTAAGCGCCTGCTTAGGCAAACGCAGGGACAGGGGTTCGATTCTAGGTCCCGCATGCCACACCAGCCCCACACCACCCCCCAGGCAAGCTGAGCCTGTGACTGAGTCCAGGCACAGTGCCACAGGCTTGTAATCCCAGCGCTGGGGAGGCTGAAAACAGGAGGATCACTATGAGTCCAAGCTGCATAGTGAGACCCTGCACAAAATACAAAAGACAAAAAGATTAAGGATATATTCGCAGAAGTGAATCTCATAATCATTTTTCCAAAGCGTTGTTTTCCCGTTGTTTGTTTCTTTGGCAATGGATAACTTAGTTTATGGGTCAAACCAATGCAATGCAAAGTTGTTTTGGAGTTCTTTCTTTTCTTTCTTTCTTCTTTCTTTCTTTCTTTCTTTCTTTCTTTCTTTCTTTCTTTCTTTCTTTCTTTCTTTCTTTCTTTCTTTCTTCTTTCTTCATCCCAACAAATAAATTAGACCAAGGCCCACCTCAACCTGCCTTAACTCCACTCTTCCTTTGGGAAGGCAAAGAAAAGAATTCACACCATTCCACTGTGTTCCCGGGGCACAGCAGGAAAAGGCATGACTGGGGCAGAAGCGGGCAGGAGGAGACAGGACAGAGGCAACCAGGTGCTGGCTGTGGGACCCTAGGGCCCTCAGAGGGCGTCAGAGCACATCACCGCACAGCCGCACCTGCCCTAGCTGTGCCAGCGCTACAGTGTCCTTGCCCGCATTTTATAATAGGAACAAAATTCCAAATTGCAATGATCTTTTACATATCAAGCTCACTTTTAAAAAAACTTCTATCAAGGGCCGGCCAAATAGCTCAGAGGATTAAAGCACCTGCATGCAGGTGCAGGGGCCGGGGTTCAACCCCAGGCCTGACGTGCCGGCCCCACCCCCGGGGTGCGCTGAGATGGCAATTGAGACTGGGCTTGTTGGCATGTGCTTGTAATCCCAGCTCTTGGGAGGCTGTAAAACGGCAGATCACTAGGAATCCAATCTAGTAGTAAGACCCTGAACGCCCTGCAGACCTTTCTGTAAAAAAATACAAAAAAAAAAAAAAAAATTCTATCAAGGAAGTGTCATATAACTGTACATTCTCAGTTGTTTTTTTTCTTCTTTTTTAGAATAAGTATTTTGGTTGGAGGGATTTTTCATTTGAATGCATAAGAGTCTCATATGTCCTTCTGTTGGCTTCCATTAATGTTAAAAATGTGGCTCATTTTTCAAAAATAAGAAATTAATATATGTAAAAGTTTCTTACTAAACTAGAACATTTATTTATATCTCACCATAACAGTCACTCCCTTTCACTATCAAAATTCTCCATGATGACAACTATTATTTCCAGTTCAGCTGCTGTGCAATTTGTGAACATAAAAAAGGACCTATAGAAATATAGTAATTTTTTGTGGCTATCTGGTTTGACATTTTTCCCCACAAAAGTGAGATTGTGCATGTTTTCTTTACTCAAGACATATATGATAATATTCTCTGGTAATATTCTTTGTTTTGATATCTACATTAGTTTACATTAGTAAAGTACTTTAGCTTTCTTTGATTAGCTTGGAATGATGTAATTCAATCCATCACTATGGTTTTAACCTTTAAATGTCTTCCTATTTAAAGTCATTCTGTTACACACAGAATAGAACTGGGTCTTGTTTTACTATCCAGTATAGCAATTTATCTTTAATTGGGTGTTTACACTGCTTATAGTTCACGCCATTAGTAATATAATGGAATTTAAATCTATAAATTTGTTGGTTATTTGTTCCATCTGCTTTATATTCTTTTCTCTCTTATTTTCTTTTCTTTTTAAAAACATATTTAAGTATCTTTTTGAGTTAGATTTTATTTATGTTACTGGTTTACAAGTTATATTTCCTTATAAATTTGTTTGAGGTTGTTCTAAGAATTTATAATATATGTTTTATTTCATCATAGTTTACATTCCAGTAATATTATACCATGTGTAAGATAGGTATAACAGTCTTACAACAGTATATGGCTTTTCCAACCTTCAGGATATTTCTGTCACATATATTACTTCTAGATAAGTTGTAACCACATAATGCATTGTTAAAATGTTTGCTTTAGATCACACCTTAATGAATTGTACCCTGTCCACTACTAATTGCTTTTATAAAGGACTGTTTTGGGATTACACCTTCTCTATAGCTACTTTCATGCTACATCAACAGATCTGAGAAGCATAGTAGAGACAATGTGGTCCTCAAACCTAAAATACCCATGATTTCATTAAAAGAAGTCTTTCAAATGCTTGCCTTAGATAATCCTCTTTTTTTAATGTATTTAGTACAGGATCTACAGAGTCTCACTCCATAGATCAGACTCATATTGATCCTCCTGTGTACAGCCTCCTAAGTGCTGGGATTACAGGCGCACCACCTTGCCCAGTCTCAATCCCAGCTCAGCACGCCCTGGTGCTGGCGCCAGCACCTCAGGGCCAAGAATGGAACCCCTGGCCCCTGCATCTGCTTGCAGGCACTTTAATCTGCTGAGCTATTTGGCCGGCCTTAGATAATCCTTTTCTAAGTTGATTACAATTAAGAAAAAAAATTATCTGACATTTACCACTTTTTACATTGTTCTTTTAAGCCTTTGAATTTTTTATGTAAATCTGAAACTTAATCTCCTTTTCATTTATTTATGCTGATCCTGCTTTCCTTACGGTAAAACCTCTTACATGACCTGAAGATTTTCCCATAATATTTCTTGCAGGACTTCTGCCCAGCAGTCACTTCTCTCAGTTTTTATGTTTTTGCAAAAGGAATTTTATTTAGCCTACATTTTTGAAAACATTTTTCCTGGCTATCGGACCTTGGATGACCATGTTTACTTTTTTCCCCAGCACTTTAAGGTGTCCCTCTCCTGTCTGTGGGTTACAAAGTTTCTGACAACTCTGAAGTGATTCTTCTATATGCAATTTCTTTTGCTTATTTCCTCTAATATTTTATTTTTTATTTTTAGCAGTTCAA
>PVKA01006573.1:40671-82936 GCA_004027165.1 Ctenomys sociabilis | reverse complement strand
GGGCTTGGAGGGCTTTCTGTACCACATCTTCCCACTGGGCATCCGATATCTCCCGAGCCCAGGCAGGAACCCCTGGTGCAGGCAGGCTGACTCCAGCCATTGTCCTTTTCACCAGCTCTACGTGCTCTGAAATTATAGCCATAGGCTGATTAGGCAGATGACAACGGACCACTACTTGTCATTCATTCAACCCAAAGTCACCAAATCCACCTTGGTAATGGCAGACAAGCCTGGTCTATCCCCAGATACCAATAGCAATTTGGAATTCTTATTTTTTGTCTTTCTGAAACAGTTTCACTACAGTTCAGGCTGGTCTTCAACTCAAGTGTTTAGCTCAGGCTGGGCTCAAACTCACAATGATCCTCCTGCCTCAGCCTCCTGAGCATTGGAATTTACAAGCATGTACCATCATACCCAGCCAGCAGTTATGAGTTCTGCGGCTAGCAAAACCTTAGGTACAAAGTACTTTTTTTTTTTTGCAGAACTGAGGTTTGAACTCAGGCCCTTGTGCTTACCAGGAAAGCGCTTATTTTACTGAGCCATCTCCCCAGCTCAATACTTTTTTTTGGTACCAGGAGTAAAACTCAGTGGGCCAGCCAAATAGCTCAACAGATTAAAGCACCTACAAGCAGGCACAAGGGTTGGGGGGTTCCCTGGGCCTGGTGTGCTGAGACAGTAATTGAGACTGGGCCTGGTGGCATGCACCTCTAATCCCAGCTTTTCGAGAGGCTGTAAACAGGCGGATCTCTACTAGTCCACTGTAGTAGTGAGACCCGGAACACCCTGTAGACCCTTCCCCAAAAACACAAAAAAAATTAATCTCAAGAACTTGTGCTTGGCAGGCAAGCAGGTACTTAAGCCATTAAAGCACTATACCCCCTGCCCACGAAGTACTTTTCTAAGAATAAAGCTTTTCTTTTAAATGTCCCACTAAGGCTCAGTTCCATGCACTGTATTGTGATTCCTGAATAAAAGCAGCGGTTTTTGTTTTTGGTCTTTCTGAGGGTCTCAAAAAGGGTCTATGCAGTTCACACTGGCCTCGAGCTCACTTTGTAGCTCAGGTTGGCCTCAAATTCGCAATGATCCTTCTGCCTCAGCCTCCTGAGTACTGGGATTACAGACATGTGGGATCATGCCAGGGGAAAGTAGAGCTTTTTACCTGGGTCCATGGGGATGGAACTGTGGTTGCTCAGAGCTGTGGCTCCCTCCTCATCTTCATCATCACTCACTAATGGTGGGTCTGGCAAATGAAGCCCCAGGGCCTGCAAAGAGCCAGAGAAAGCAGTTCGGGTCCAGCTTTTCGGGAAGTCACCTGCTCAGGAGTAATCCCCCCTCCACGTACCTGGATCCGATCCTGGATGTCAGCAACTGCATCTTCTCCGTTCCCTACGGGTGCCAGCTCTACCTCTTCGGGTTCAGGATCTTGGTTCAGTGGTTGGTAGGAGTAGCCCTCGGGGTCTGCCCCCGGGTCCTCCTGTTCCTCCTCGGGTTCTTCACTGCTCCAATCCCCGGTGCCCTCTGTGGGACCCTGGTGTGGTCCCAGGTCCTCGCTTTGGTTGGGGAAAATACGCTCAGGGCCCATGGTGTCTCCAGATAGAACTGCTGCTGCCATGCGGGCTGGGGCTGCAAGAACGGGGTGACAGGGACTGGATGAAACCAGCCCACCTTCACCCTCTCGTCCAGGAGACTAGCTCCACCTCTTACGGTCCTCGCATCATCTTCGCTCCTTCCCGTCTCTCGTTCCTCTCCCTCAAGTCGGGGGCTTCTACACTGAACCTAGCCCCACCTGCCTCACTATCCCAATTCCTATATCCACAGCCCAACCTAAAGCACCATCCCCCCTCCGCGATGCCCAGCTTCTAGAACCCGAGAGCTCTGCCACGCCCCTCTGGCCTCGAGAACGCGAGGTTGCGGGGGCCCCATAGCCAAGATGTGCCCGCCCCACCTCCGCTCCTCGAGGCGCCCCTAGGTACTGGCAAGAGCACCTCAGGCCCAGCCGCAGCGTCCCCGCCCCCTTCCACCGACTCTAGGCTCCGACTTCCCCGCGCGCCTCACCCTCTTGCAGCCCACAACCCGACCAGCACCTTCACTTCCGGCCAGGCAAGCGCCTAGGCGCCGGTTCCTCCAGCTCCGCCCCGTTTCCCTGACTGACGCGAGCGAAGACGAGGAGTCCACCCCTCGCCCCGCCTCCGCCATCCCTAGCTCAGATAACAAAGGACTACATTACCCAGTAACCCATGCGCTCCGGACACAGTTTTGCACATGCGCAGAATCTCTGTAGCGTCCGGTACGTTCTTCAGCCTGCAGACCCGCCTCCGGAAACCTTTGGACTACAAGTCCCAGAAGGCGTCATGTTCCTACCTCCCTCCCTGAGGTCGGGTCGCGCGTGCGCCCCCAGTTGCCCGCCGGAAGACCAAGCCTGTGTTTATCTCGTTGGAGAACTAGGCGTCGGTTGGCACGCTACGGGTTCTAGGCTGCAGGCAGCGCGAGGACCCGCGATCCCACCCCGGCCCGGCCTGGCAGGTAGACTAGGATGGGTTGAGAGGCAAGGAAAACTCGGGGGGAGGGGGACTGGTAACGCCCAAGTCTAAAGCTGGAGTCCAGCTTTAGTGGAAGAAGTGGGGGAGGGGCCCGAGAGTAATGCGATGGTGGTGGGAAGAGACCTGGAGGATGACGGGAAAGGAGTGTTAATGGGGGAACGAAGCAATGCGGAGAATGGTAGTGAGACGCTTGGGTGAGACTTGGTGGCAATGGAGGAAACCGAGGGAAGACTGGGTTTGAGGAGGAAGAGCATAATAGAAGGGGAGAGTGTGTGTGACGTTGGGAGAGGCTCAATAACGGGGAGAAGACGGGTCATAGGGAAGAATATCTGCGTGGCCGAAAGAGGACAGTTAATTATTCGTCTTTCTTCGAGGTAGAAAAGTGGATGTTTGTTGGGTGAATATTGAAGTTGTAGAAGAAAAATGCAGAGCTTTTAGGTCACAGAGGGGGATGGCTGCTTTAAGGGAATAGAAGCAGCTTGAAAATGCCACAGGAATGGAGAACTGGGGAGCTCCAGATGAGAGGAGCTCTTGATACACTCGGGGTCTGCTTTGTTCTGGAGAAGCTAAGATGTTTTGGTCACCTTTGCGTAAATTGGGTGCCTTTTCTGTTTACACTTCTTGCTTTATCTGGCTGTATCTTAAGGGCGGGTAGTGGAGAGAATGAAAGACTTCATTTTTTTAAGTCTCACTTTTCCAAGTGCCCTCACAAGCCCATGTCCAACACGCTTTGGATTGAGAGCTGGAGTAATGTAGCTGGCTAGCTTCTGCCTGGGGCTATTTCAAGTTGGGCCAGGTGGCTATAAATAGCTCTGCGTGGGCTTGGCGGGGAGGTTGAGTGGGTGATACTGGCAATCCATTTGAAAGCCTTGTCTCCTTCCATAAGGGGCCTCCTTATTTGAGCCGCGTGTCTGTGTGCACGCACTTGGGCTTCTGCCTGGTGCTTCTCTTTGGCAAGGCTTTTTGTACAGGAGCAGATGAACCGCCCAAACTCAGCAGGTTGCCAGTTGCAAGAGAGTTTTCCTGAAGGAGCCTTCAAATTATCACCAAGTTGGCAGGTTGTGTTTTGAGACCATGATCTCTCCTTCCTGGGTGTATCTCTGTATCCTGTCCAAAGGCATTTTTCCTTCCTGTCTCCTTTCCAGTGCACACCCCACCCTTTCAAGGCCCGAGTAGGGGAAGAACTGCTGGAAATTGCTTGTTCTCTACCACAGAGGGTTGGGGAAGTGGCAGGAGGAGGAAACCTCTTTCCCTACCCCCAGACTCAGCATACACATACCTTCCTGGCTTAAGTTTCCAGTTCTGGCAGCAAACCAGGCACAGCTGTCAAAGGAACTCTTCATGCCTGTGGGGCCCTGGGTGACCCCAGGGACAACGGCTCAGCTTGACAAGAACTCCCTGTGAGGGGCTAATCAACTATGGTAACATGGGGTTCCCTGCCCTGGGCACTGTTCTACTCTAAAAGCTTTTTTACTTTAAAGCACCCATGCCAGCTTTTGATGGGCTGTCTGGGTTATTAATAGCTGTATTTTGATATCCTCACCTTTAAGAGCATAGAGATTCTTAGAGAGGTGGCAGAGAACAGAGCCAGAGACAGGGGAGCATACCTACCTACAAAGGGGGCTTGGAGCTTGTTCCAAACCGAGGACAGGGGGAAGCCCGCATGAATAGGGTGGGGGGCCACCATGATCACCTGAGTCTGAGCTGGTAATCAGGTTGAGGCAGCCCCGCTTTTTGATACGGGACAGCACAGGCCAGGACTTGCTCCTTGACCTCACTAGCTCCCTGGGGGCAGGGCCAGCCACCTGAGCTGACTAGTGTCCCTGTGGAGGGGTGGTGTGGGAGTACCAGGGTGACACTTGGAGGTGAGGGCTGGTTCTGGGCAGTCTCAGCCAGGCAGAAGCCTTGCCTGAGGAACCTGTGGCCCTAATTTCGCATAGGTACCAGAGGTGACGGGCCGTGCCGGGGGGCATGTTGCTGTGACCAGTGGCCCGGGGGATGTTACGGTGGACGGTGCATCTGGAGGGAGGGCCCCGCAGGGTGAACCATGCCGCAGTGGCCGTTGGGCACCGGGTATACTCCTTTGGGGGCTACTGCTCTGGTGAAGACTATGAGACCCTGCGACAGATAGATGTTCACATTTTCAATGCGGGTAAGCCAGTGCTGGCACTGATGGGGCGCCCATGGCGGGAGGGGGATGGGCAGCGGGAGGGATTTTGGTGGTGCTTCCTGTGACCAAGGGGGGTTGGAAAAAAGTGGACAGCTGGAGGGAGGACCCAGGGCTGACCAGAGCTGTGCCCACAGTGTCCTTGCGTTGGACAAAGCTGCCTCCAGTGAGGCCAGCCATCCGAGGCCAAGCTCCTGTGGTTCCCTACATGCGGTATGGACACTCAACCGTACTCATCGATGACACAGTCTTCCTTTGGGGCGGGCGAAATGACACTGAAGGAGCCTGCAATGTGCTCTACGCGTTTGATGTCAGTGAGTAGGGGTCTCAAAGAAAAGCTGTGTTCTGCCAGATGGTACCAAGGGGCTTGGGAAAGGTGTGGGTTGAACCAGGGGGAATAGGGTACCCAGAGTGTAGGAAGGTGTTGACCTGGCTCATTCTTTCACTTTTAGATACTCACAAATGGTCCACACCCCGAGTGTCAGGAGCAATTCCTGGAGCCCGGGATGGACATTCTGCTTGTGTCCTTGGCAAGATTATGTACATTTTTGGGGGCTATGAACAGCTGGTAAGCCTGGGGAATTGACCAGAGGTTTAGTATGGGAATGAGAAAGAAAAAGGGGAATTAAACAGTGGAATGGGAGGTTTTGGTTGTTTGCAGATTTTAAGAGGAAGGCTGGAGGGTCAATGTGACCTTGGGCCCTTCTTTTCTTCCTTTTTGTTCTCAGGCAGATTGCTTTTCCAATGACATTCACAAGCTGGATACCAGCACCATGACATGGACCCTTGTTTGCACAAAGGTCTGTCTTGTCTTCTTTCTCTTAAGAGTCCCACTCTTCATAAGAGAAATTATGCGAGCTCAGAGCTCACACCGAGAGCAGTTTCCTTCCAGCACTCATGCTGACATGCCGTACCTCTTTGCTTCTGACCAGGGTAACCCTGCACGCTGGAGGGACTTCCACTCTGCCACTATGCTGGGCAATCACATGTATGTCTTTGGGGGCCGTGCTGACCGCTTTGGGCCATTCCACTCCAACAACGAGATTTACTGCAATCGCATTCGTGTCTTTGACACCAGAACTGAAGCCTGGCTGGACTGTCCCCCGACACCAGTTCTACCTGAGGGGCGCCGGAGCCACTCAGCCTGTGAGTATCTGTTGTTTTGGAGCAGGGTATCTTGTCCTATCCTCTTTTTTTTTTTTTAATTTTGAGACAGGGTTTTGCTAAATTTCTAGGCTGGACTAGAATTCAGTCATTCTGCATCAGTCTCCCAAAAGGCTGGGATTACAAATGTATACCACTACTCTCCATATTTTTGACATTCCTTTTTCATTCCAGTTGGCTACAACGGGGAGCTGTACATCTTTGGTGGCTATAATGCAAGACTGAACCGGCACTTCCATGACCTCTGGAAGTTTAACCCTGGTAAATAAAGAGCACTACTTTTAGGGGAGGAACAGTAAAACTCAGGTGGGAAGAAAAGAATAACTATCCTAAGTAAATGAACTGGGGAGCAGAGGTACTGGGACTGGACTGGTATTGAATTTCTGTGTAAAACTTCTCTTTAGTGTCTTTTTCCTGGAAAAAGATTGAACCAAAGGGAAAGGGACCATGTCCCCGCCGTCGCCAGTGCTGCTGTATTGTCGGTGATAAGATCGTCCTCTTTGGGGGTACCAGGTTAGGAGCAGGGAGGGTTCACAGAAGGGCTCAGTCTGTGACTGATGGTAGCAAGAGGGTCTTGTAGGGAATTTGCCCTCTCATCTTCAGGTCTTTTGATCCCTACAGCCCATCTCCTGAGGAAGGTCTGGGAGATGAATTTGACCTCATAGATCATTCTGATTTACACATTTTGGACTTCAGTAAGTAGTTATCTGTGAAGTACTTTTGCTGGCAGGCTGCCTGCTTTTGGGTGGTGCAGAACTTTGCTTGGCTTTAACTAGCTCCCTTCAACTCCTCCCTTTAAGGCCCTAGTCTGAAGACTCTGTGCAAACTGGCGGTGATTCAGTATAACCTGGACCAGTCCTGTTTGCCCCATGACATCAGGTACAGTGAGTGCTTACAAAGGAGGAACTGACTAGGGGGGGTGAGTGAGCAGCACAGGTGTGACCTGATTAACTCGCTCTCTGTGGAGGACACAGGCATTTTTGTCCTGCTGGAGGTGTAATATTCTTGTGAATAATGAGATGGAAGGAGCTATATCTACCACCATGTAATAAAACCTTCAGCTGGGTAAATAATACTGAAAAAATTTAGTTTTTTGAATGAAGCTCAGAGAGGCATCACTTCTGAGACCTGAGCTTTATGTAGTAGCTTTTGTTAATAAGAATGGCTGATTAAATATTTCATCCTAATTTCAAAGTAAAGTTCAGGGGCCTTTGGAACATTTAGTTCTAGAATTAAGGGAGGCCCTGGCTCCTTGCCTCTGAACTCCATTCTTATGTTCAGTCAAGCAGCAAGGATTAAACTAGGTCATGTTGAGACATTTCTTTCTGCTGGTGTCCTTTCACTTCAATTCTTACTTGTTGAGAGTCTGTGTTCCATATTTGATGACACGGAGGATACAGGTTGAACTGGTGGGTCCCAGGCTGGCACAGGATTGACACATATGCAAGTGCATGACACCAAATATACTGCTTAGGTCTTGGCATAAGGAGGTACTTAGTCAATCTTTGTAGAAATGAAAGGATTGTGGAAAAGAGCAATTTTTATTTTGGTATGTTGGTTTGGGTGAGGGAGGCCTCAGGGAGGGGAGGAGCTCAGTCAGGCCTTGTATAAAAGCATCAACAGGAAATGGACTGGAGCTTGGAGGTGGAAGAGTGGGAAGTAGGATCTGTGGTATGTGATAGGAAGAGGTGGCTGTGGGTGGTTGAGCTTTAGGCACTGCTGTGTTCATAGCTTCCTTCAAGACATTTTGGGTTTGGGGCGCCACCTCCTCCATTCTTAAGATTGTTGGTCCTCCAGGTGGGAGCTGAATGCCATGACCACCAACAGCAATATCAGTCGACCGATCGTCTCCTCCCACGGCTAGGAGCAGTCTACCACCTCCCTCTTGTACCTGCTGTAGTCTTCAGTGCCCCTGCCACCTCTCACCTGCCTGCCCCCTTTGGACCTGGGCTCAGTTACCTCCACGTGGAGTTGGACTAGAGGTGTTTCTGTGCTGTGAATTAAGTGGGGGAGCTGGCGGGAGCGAGGGCCAAGTCCCTCTCCCGTCGGGTGAGAGCCCCTTCCCCATGGTGCTCTGTTCCCATCCACCTCCCTACAGCTGCTCCTGGGTCTCTGCTCTGCCCCAGACTGTCCAGTAACCAGGCCCTGCTGGGAAGGGAGGCGAGTGGGGAGGAGGGAAAACCGCGCAGTGTCCGAGCCTCGGGAGCCTCCCTCTCTCCCCCCTCCCCGTGCCATCCTCCCTGCTTGAGCATTGCCTGGCAGCTGCAAGGAGCTGCGGCAGTTGGCGCGAGACCTCCTCGCCCGGGAGCCGGGGTCCTGCTGATCACCCCACTCCTCTAACCTCCCTGAGCTGCTGCTGCACCCTGAAGCTCAGCCAGCTCAGGTTTTATAAAAATGAAATGAAACCTGCCCGTGTGTGCCGTGTTCTTGTGGAACAGCGCGGAGAGGGAGGAATTTACAGTGGGGGTTGGGGACTGAGGGCGGGCACGTTAGTGTTCTGGCTTCCCGGCAGGAAAATTAGAAATCCTGAGGCCTGACTGGATAACTGGTTGAACCGATGAGCCCCAGCTGGCCGGCAGCCCTGGCGCCATCTCGCCTTCGGGTAGGGTTTTGAGCAGCTCTACTTGTGCGGGACTTAAGCCCCGCCTTTGGCGCGACGGAAGAGGAAAGGTGGGAGCCGGCAGGAGCGGAAGTGACGTTACGCCGTCACGCCGCGGCTGTGGTCTCATGTTAAGAGTTGGTCAGAGAGTGGGTACTCCGGCCTCGCGTCCCCGCGGGACTCGGGATAGCGGGGATGATGGCGATGGTGAGGACCAAGAGCTGCAGAGTGCAGCCTGCCACCTGCCGAAGGGTAAGAGCTGGGGCTCCAGGTTCGAGCACCCCGCTGTTCAGATTGCGACATTCTCAGGAGGAGACCAGCGCTGGGGGCTCTTACTAAGCATGCGAGGGGTTAAGGAAGGCGTTGGGTCGCCAGGGATGGCTGATTTGGTCTGGATACAACCAATTTTTTGTTTGGCATCTGCTATACGCAGGCACAGTTGTTGGGACACTAGTGAATAAAGCCCTTGGGCAGCTATGTAGCCCAGGTTGGCCTCAAAGGCAAAGCAATCCTCTTAGCCTCCCGGCTGGGATGATGAGCAGCACAGTGAGACCCTATCTCGGGCGGGGGGGCCAGTAGTTTTAAAAGGCATCCGAGTGAATTACTACATAAGATTCAAAGCCCTGAACTGTACACTTTTTATGTATTTGGTACAGGGTCCCATTACGCAGCTCAGACTCAGTGATCCTCCTGTTTTCAGCATCCCCAGCCCTGGGATTACAGGAGTGCACCACCCTGCCTGGATTCTGGGGGCGGGGCCGGTGCAGCATGTGGTGACGGGTTTGTGCCCAGTCCCTGCACTTGCCTATGCAAGTGCTTAGCCCGCTGAGCTGTCTCACCAGACCTGAACTGTTGGCAGAACCGGGGATTGAACTCAGGTCCAAGAAGAAAAAGGGCCGGGGAGATGGCTCAGTGGAGTAAGCACTTGCCTGGCAATCCCTTGCCTGAGTTCAATCCCTGGTTCTGGAAAAAAAAAAAAAAAAAAGGCTACAGAGAGAAGGGGAGAGATTACAATTTAACAGCAGAGAAGACTTCACTGGGACAGTGACATTTCAGCAAAATGTTTAAGATTGTGTGCAAAGGATCTGAGGTGGGAACATACCTTCCTGCTAGGAGAGGAGAATTGAAATTAGAATTAATACAGCAGCCAACCACGTGGGAGCAGTTACTGTGAGCTATGTGGAAGCCACATGGAGCTTTGCATTTAGAAGTTGCTATGATGTGAAGTTTGTATAGGGGGTGAGAGTGAGGCTGAGGTTGGGAGACTTTTGTGGGGTTTGGGGTGTGTACAGAGGAGAAGAGTGCTGAGAGCGTGGGCCTGTGGAAGAAGCCTGTGCAAAAGAAGGTGGGAAGGCTTGGTTGACCTCTGACCCTACAGTTCCTCTACAAGCAGAGGCTGCAGGTTGCTGAAACAGCTTGTGTGAGGTGTGAGCGTCCAAGCAATGAGTGCAGCCTGTGTTGCCTGGGACTGACAGTAGTCATTAGTTTAATAGAGGTGTTGGAAAGACCACATACCTACCAGGGGGGAAAGGCTGTTGTATCTTCTTCATGGAGATTCATGAGCTGAGTTGTATGACCTTTCCCTAACCACACTTTTTTCAGGACTGGCTGACTTGTCATTTGAGGAGCTGCTGGAACTCCAGAGCCAAGCGGGGACCAAGACACAGAAAGCATTAGTAGCTAGAAACAGCACTAAGAATTCAGGCTCTAGAAGCTCTGCCCCAAATCCCTGTGTTGCAGATAAGCACAGGTGAGAGTCAGGCCTGCCCCAGGATGGAGAGGTATCTAGTTGGGTAGTAGGTGGGAAGACTTTGACCATAGTGGATTCTCCTTCCTTTCGTTTTTCCCATAGGCCTCTGGAAATGTCAGCCAAAGTCCGTGTGCCATTTTTACGTCAGGTTGTCCCCATCAGTAAAAAGGTGAGGAAAAGGTGGAAAGTACTTACTCAATGAAAGAAGACTGAGTGGACCCTCTGATGCTCTCTAAACTCTCTGAAGGTGGCCCGGGATCCCCGATTCGATGATCTGTCGGGGGAATATAATCCTGAGGTGTTCGACAAAACTTATGAGTTCCTGAATGACATCCGAGCCAGAGAGAAAGAGGTGGGCTCCTGTGGCTGTTTCATGGGGGTTGGGTAAGAGATGGGCAGAGGGGACTAAGAGGCATTATTCTCTGTAATTGTTTCTCACATTGGTTTTCCAGTGAGAAAACCACTGTTCACTGTTCCATGTGAACATCACAAGTTACTTAATCTTTTTGCTTTATTTTATTTTTATTTTTTTGGTTTTATGGGGAAGTTTTGTTACCTGTACTTTTTTTGTTTTGGACAGTCTTGCTATCTAGTCCATGCTGGCCTGGAACTCCTGATCTTCCTACCTCAGCACTATTTTTTTTTGTATTTAAGACAGGGTATACAGGGCATACAGTGTCTCACTACA
The DNA here is from genome assembly GCA_004027165.1 of Ctenomys sociabilis. Classification (NCBI taxonomy): domain Eukaryota; kingdom Metazoa; phylum Chordata; class Mammalia; order Rodentia; family Ctenomyidae; genus Ctenomys; species Ctenomys sociabilis. The sequence continues at coordinate 72,028 of PVKA01006573.1, read as the reverse complement.
TAGATTGGACTTAGTGATCCGCCTGTGTTCAGCCTCCCAAGAGCTGGGTTTACAAGCACACACCCCCACGCCCAGTCTCAATCAGTGCCTCAGCACACCTCATAGGCAGGGCTGGCACAGCAAATGAAGGGGAGTGAACAACCCGAACAACCCTGCCTGCTGCATCTGCCTAAGCAGGTACTTTGACATATACCAGGTTTTTTTTTTTTTTTTTTTTTAATAATACTGGGGATTGAGCTCAGGACCCTGCACTTGCCAGGCAAGTTCTTATTCTACTGAACTATCTCCCTGGTCCAAAGAGGTTTGTGCTTTTTGTGTCCTAGAAAGCAAACTCAAGACTTCGTGCTTGCCAGACAGCCATTTGTCCTGCTGAGCTGTCTCCCCAGCCCCATCAGTTCTTTGTGTAGGAAGTATTAAAAATTCTCTATCAACTATCTTAAAATTTTCCATTGTTTCCAGTTGTTGAAGTACAGACCTGTCATCCCAGACTTTGAGAAGCTGAGGCAGGAGGATAGTTGAAAGCCATCATGACGTATGGAGTGAGCTCAAGGCCAGCCTGGACTATATAGTAGCAGTACCCTTGTATCAAAAAAAGAAAGAAAACTATTACACTCACCTTGCAGGTGATCCTTCCTATCCAGCTGTGCCCTGGGGCCCAGCAGCCCTCCTCTTCCCACCCCTTCTACCTTTTCCAGGCTCTGGTGACCGCATGATATTCTTCTCTCTCAGGCTTCTGGGGACTTGGCATTGAATTTAGAGCCTCATATGTGCTAGATGAGTGCTCTGTCTCTTAGTAATGGCCTTTACCAGTGTTCGCTCCTTCTTGGGATCAACTTGGGTTGCCATATAACAAATGAGAGGGCTGGCCAAATAGCTCAGTGAGATCCCTGGGCCTGTGTGCCAGCCCTGCCCCCAGGGCATGCTGAAACAGCAGTTGAGACTGGGTGGTGGCAGGAACCTGTACTCCCAGCTCTTGGGAGGCAGTATATAAAAAGGCGGATCACTGAGTCTGATCTAGTAATGAGACCCTGAACAACCTGTGTACCCTTCCTTGAAATACAAAAAAAAGAAAAAAGCAAACAAGTGAGAACATGTGATTTTTTTTTTTTTTTTTTTTTTTACTTTTTGGAACTGGGGATTGAACTCAGGCCCTTACACTTGCCAGGGAAGTACTTATTCCACTGAGCTATCTCCCCAGCCCCTTATTTTTACTTAACATAATCTTGCTTTTTTTTTTCTTGTTTTTCCCTTGAGGCAAGGTTTACTGTGTAGTGCAGGCTGGTCTTAAATTTACATATATAGCCTGGGCTGGCCTCAGAACTCACATTGATGGGCCTGGGAGATGGCTCAGTAGAATAAGCACTTCCCTGGCAAGCACAAGGGCCTGAGTTTAATCCCCAGTTCTGCAAAAAAAAAAAAAAAAAAACTCGCATCAATCCTCTTGCTTCAGTTTCCCATGTGCCAATGCACCTGGTTCAGTTTTCTTTCTTTCAATTTTGAGATGGTATCACTGTGTAGTCCAGGCTGGTCTTGAATTTGTGATTCTCTGGCCTCAGGCTCCTGAGTTCTGGGATTATAGACATGTACCACTGTACCTGGCTGCTTTTCTAATCCCAAGAAGGATTACTTGAGTTGGGTGTGGTTCAGCAGTAGAGTGTGTGCTTGTTCTGTACAGGCCCTGGCTCCATTCCCAGCACTACACGTACACAGGGGTAATGAAATTGCTGCCTTCTCATGTTTTCGTAAACTTTTGAGTAACATTTGACAGTCTCAGCTGACAGACACAGAGCACTGACTGTCTTGCTCATTCTGTATTACACAGCTGGTGAAGAAGCAGCTGAAGAAGCACCAGTCAGAGGAGGAGCGCGCAAAACTGCAGCAGCTTCTTCAGCGGCTGGTAAATGGGTGGCATGGCCAAGGGACAGTGGAAGGCAAGAGTGATCATACCCTCCCCCATCATCCTATCTCATCTGTGCTCCCCAGGAACAGCAGGAAGCAGCCCAGCAGAAGAGGAAATACCAGCAGGAGCTCCACTTGGCCCTGAAGCAGGAGCAGCGGGCTCGGGCCCAGCAGGGCCATCGGCCCTACTTCCTCAAAAAATGTGAGTGTAGTGCAGCTCTGGCAGGCTGGTTACAGGGACGGTATGGAAGCTGGGTCAGGGAGCTGTTCAAGGACAATGAGCTCTTCTAAGGGCGGCTTGAAGGGTGCTCATCTGTAATCCTAGCACTAGGGAGCCAGAGGCAGGAGGATTGCTGAATCCAAGGACAGCCTAAACTTATCCCAAGACCTTGTCTCAAAAAAAGGAAAAAACACCCAAAAGGAAAATGGGCCAGCCAGATTAAAGCACCTGCTTATGCTGGGCATGGTGGCGCATGCTCGTAATCCCAGCACTTGGGAGGCTGAGGCAGGAGGATTGTTGTGAGTTTGAGACCAGCCTGAGCTACAAAGTGAGCTTAAGGCCAGCCTGAACTGCATAGTGAGACCCTGTCTCAAAAAGACCAAAATAAATAAATAAATAAATAAATAAAATAAAATAAAAGCACCTACTTAGGCAGATACAGGGGCCAGGGGTCCAATCCCTGGCCTGATCCCTGGCCTGCTATGCTGACCCTGCCCCGGGCCACACTGAGAGGTGATTGAGACTGGGTATGGTGGCCCTAACCTGTAATCCCAGCACTTGGGAGGCTGGAAACCAGAAAGGATCACTATGAGACCCTATGGACCCTGTATAAAACACATTTAAAAAATTTAAAAAAGGAACAAAAACTAGATCCTTTAGTGATTTATAGGGTTAGAACTACTTGCAACCAGTCTTGTATATAATTTACTTAGGCAGGGCCAGGGAGATAGTTCAGTCGAATAAGCACTTGCCTGACAAGTGCAGGGTCCTGAGTTCAATCCCTGGTACCACAGAAAACAAACAAGTAAATAAATAAAATATGTAGGCAGAGATTGTTGCGCCCAGGCCCCTGGAGCACCCACACCTTTGCTGGGCCCCACATGTAGTAGTAGGAGCTTAGGTCAGAGTTGGTTCAGTTGAGTGAGGCTGGGATTAGATGAGAAGATGGCTTAGGCTGGGATGTGGCTTGTGGTAGAGTGCTTGCCTGGGGAACAGGAAATGTCAGCTTTCCTGTTGTCATCAGCTTATTTTCTTCCTGCCATCCAGCTGAACAGCGCCAGTTGGCCCTAGCGGAGAAGTTTAAGGAGCTGAAACGCAGCAAGAAACTGGAGAGTTTCTTGAGTCGAAAAAGGCGTCGCAATGCAGGCAAGGACAGGAGACATCTGCCTTCAAACAAAGAGTAACAAGGAGCTGACCTGTCCGCCACTACCCAGGCAGATGTGGATTTGGAGGGTGGGCTTGGGGCTGGCCTGTTCTGCTATTTCTCTCTCCACGGGCGAAGATCTGCCCTGGTACCAGGTTTGGCTCAAAGACGGGAGGAGGGATGTTGGGTGGCCTTTGGACTGGAGAGAAAATGTCACTCAGCTGCTGTTGTGCCATACTGCCTTTGCATGGACCTAGTCATTGTGTCCTTGTGTCCTCCTTCCATCTTTGTCTTAACTCAGTAGTTCTGATGTAGAAACGGGGGTCCATGGGATCTTCATATGGGAGCTGCATCATAAACATTCTTGTTCATCTTTGTATTATTCTGCTGTTTTTGTGGGACACCTGAAGCGCTGTTGTCATTGCAATAGCATGTACGGGTTAGGCAACCAAGCCCAAATCAAATGAGAGGCCGGGGAGATAGCTCAGTGGAATAAATGCTTCCCTGGCAAGTGCAAAAGCCTGAGTTAAATCCCTGGTTCCGCCAAAAAACAAAACAAAATCAAATGAGAGAATACTCCACAGATTTAAACTTGGGGCCTGTGCTGGGCATGGAGATGCTCACTTGTAATCCCAGCACTCAGGAGGCTGAGACAGGAAAATTGCAAGTTCAAGGCCAGCATGGGAAACTTAGCAAGAACCTGTCTCAATAAAAAAGAACGAGGTTTGGTGGTTCATGCCTGTTTGAGTCCATCTTGGGTAATTCTTAAGGTTGATGATACAGCTCAGGGTGAGGACCCTTGGTTCAATCCCTAATACCATAGATAAGTGATGAGGAAGAAACTAAAGGATGGATGGTAGGTAGGTAGGCCAGGGATGTTGCTCAGTGGTAAACTGCCCTTTGAGACAAGAGTTTCACTAGTATAACTGAGGCTGGCTTTGAACTCGTGGTGTAGCCCAGGCTGGCCTAGAACTCTGCTTCAGCTTCTCAAGTGCTGAGATTGCAGTTGTGTGCCACCATGCCCAGCTTGATTATAAAGTATTACCCTATTGAGTTGGGTGCCCCTGGAGGTACCTGCTGGTGCTGGTGACAGAACATGGTGTGCCCAAACTCAGAGCCTTTCTCCTGGGTTCTAGCAGGTGACCAGGACAGAATGGGCTGGTTGAGCTGTGTGCTGAGGGCAGGCAGCACAGCATGGAAGGCCAGAGACCCTCAGATTTGGGAACCTTATCTACTGTAGAGGAGCAGGAGACACCTCGGAGTAACAAGGGCAGGTGGCCTGGGAGCACCTCAGGGGAGGTCAACATGGGCCTATGGCGGGAGAGCATTGGGAGAGGTGGCAGTGCAAGAAGGTCCCACTGCATCTGTTGCCATGCTTGCTGGCTTGCAAGTGCAGAGCAGGGGATACCTCGTAGAAGGGCAGGAGGCTGGCACTTAAACACACCTTCAAGGACACGAGCGTGGCTGAGTCGTAACTCTAGTTTTGGCTACAGAGGTGCTCAGGTGATAAAAGTGCAGTGACCCTGGTGCCCTGAGCTCACTGCTGCCACAGCCTGCTGCTCCCTGGCTGCTTGTGCTCCTGAAGGCAGCTATGGGCCAACAGATTACCACATGCCATGTGGCTACCAGCCCCACCCTACATCTTCCCAGCCCTGGCGTCTTCTCCTTCCAAGCTGTATTCCAAGTCTAACCTTGGGTGGTGCCAGTCCCTTCTGTCTGGTGCCCTCTCACCACCTGACCACCTCCTGCTCCCATCCTGATGGGCTGTGGGAACTCTCCTCCCTGCCAAGTGGCCCTGCTGTATGCAGAACTCCAACCTGGCACTGTGTGTCCTGGCCTGGGAGGCCTAGGCGCAGGTGTTGACAAGGCTTGCTTGAGGGCCTGCCGATGTAATTCTAGGATGGTTCACCTGGAAAGGTCATGGGCAGAGGACAGGAAGAGGCAGCTTTGGTTGGAAGGAGTTAAGTGAGCTAGGACAGTCCTGGTGGTACACATCTGTAATCCCAACATTCAAAAGGCTCACGTAGGAGACTGGAAAGTTTCAGCCTAACCAGGGCAACTAAATAAGACTCTGTCTCAAAATCTGAAGACACTTCAAAAGGGTGGGAATGTAGCTCAATGTGAAGGCCCTCACTTCAATCCCCAGTGCTACAAAAACTAAACACCTGTGCTAAAGCTCCAGTCCATCAGCTCTGCCTCCAATTTGCTTGTACCAGATAGGAGACACACTGGAGGGACACTGCCTAAATTATTTTAGCGGGGTGGATCCTCTGTGGTCACCAAACACATGCCTTACAATCAAATTCACTTTATTTTTTTTCAAATTCATTTTATTTTCAGAAATAAAACCCCAGTTCAGGGCTACCGGAAGGTAGAAAATCTATGGGTGCCAGTGCAGGAGGCATAGGGGACACCCCGGGAACGAATCTGGAGGGTGTGGAAGGTGAGGGGTGGGTTGGGGCCTGAGGATCCTGGGCTCAGGGACTCTGTGTGGGGTTCCACTACTATTATAGGGACAGCATACAACAGCACCTGTGGTCGGGTGTCATGGCGTCTCAGTGTGCCCTTGCCCAGCAAGTGCAGGATGGAAGAGAGGACGTCAGTGCTGCTGCATGTGGCACCCTTGCCAAGGTTGCTGATCAAACCCTGGGGCGGGCATGGGCCCTTCTGCCAAGCCTCCAGCACCTGCCATGGAGGTGAAGACCAGAGGCAGCTTAGAGCCAGGCTCACCCCAGCTTCCACTGCAATCACACACACCTGGGCCACGGAGCCCCAGGACACCAGTGCAATTGACCTCACAACACAGTCCAGGCTGCAGGTGACACCTGTGGCTGCCCCCACCCCATGCCCACCGTACCAGGCAGACAAGCCGGTCAATGTGCAGGCCCTCGTCGCTGTGGGCCTTGAGGACCCGGACTACCAGGCAGTTCAGCAAGTTCCGCCTCTTCTCCAGGCTTCGGCCCTCATCTTCCACCTCCAGGTACGTCTGAGGTGGAACAAGCCATACGCTGCCCCACCTTGGCCTGGGTTCCTCAGCAGCATCTCGAATCTTGAGCACCCCTAAAATAAGCACTATCATTAGGGGCCTGGGAGTCTGCCTTGCCTTGGGGCAGAGGTCCCTCTGGCCCTGGGCATGTACCTCCTGGGGTGTCTTCCTGTTCCTGCAGGTCCAAGGGTCCCTGTGTGGACATAAGAGGCCCGATGGCACGATGCAGCAGGTTCGGAGGGAGCCCTGAGTGGGCCAGCAGGCTCTCTACAGACACCACCTTGGGGAAGAGGCACGGAGCATTCAAGGCACCCCTGGGATTAAGGGAGGACAGGGCAGAGAACAAAAAGTGAAGGACAGGCAGAAGTCAGGAGGAGCTGGGCCACCTTCAGATTGTTGAAATGCAGCAGCAGCCACATCTGTATGGTGGACACATGTAGGGTCTGGTCCCCAAACTGCAGCTCTGCACGGCCCAGCCAGGTCCACTCCAACTGCCGATGCAGGCCTCCCTCTAGGACCGGCTGGGTCTGACCTGGAGAAGGTCAGAGAAGAAAACGGATGGAATGGGTGCCAGGCCAAGCTTTGTGCCATTTGTTCCTATACAGCACCTAGTGGCTCCTAACTCCACACATGTCCCTGGGCCTGTATCCCTAGCAGCTCAGGTATGAGACCCGTCCTTATCTAGTCCCATGCTACGCAGATGCCTATCAGTGCCCTTTTTTGTTCCCTAAGATAAGGTCTTGCTATGTACTTCAGGCTGGCCTTGATCTCATTATATAGCCCAGACTGGCCTCAAACTTGTAGGAATCTTCATGCCTCAGCTTCCTGAGTACTAAGATTGTCAGGATCCACTCCAATACTGTCCCCTCCCCAGGTCCTAGGCCTGCCGTTTGGCCACTCACTCTTATGGTAGAAGTTGGAGTATTGATTCAAGGTTCCCCTCAGGTAAGAGGGCAGGTAGGTTTTGGGGTTCAGCATATGGCAGATGGAGGTGACAGGCCAGCAGCGTGGGGACAGGACAAGCACAGACACTTTTGGCATCACTCCTTCGTAGTAGAAATCCTCATTCTCTTCTCCCTCATCCTCTGCTATGGCTGCAGCTTCAGCTGCCTTCATATCCTCTGGCTCATGTTCAGGCTCTGGGCCACCAGCCTCCTGGCCCAACTGAAGAGGCACAGTGTTTGCCAATGTCAAGGGACTGCTGCGGCTGCCCGGGTCCCCTCCTTCCCTTTTGTTCATTCTCACCCAGGCCCCACCTGCAATTTCCTCTCCGAGTCTTCCAGCTTCAGCAGTTCCTCATCAAGCTGCTGCAGCTGATAGACATGGAATTGACGCTGCAGCTCCTCAGAGGTGCGCAGGCTCCGCAACATCAGCTGTGGGAGGCGGTTGGGGAAGCAGAGGCCGATCTGCTCCAGCACCGCCCCCTCCAGCCAGCTAGGGCCCAAGCTCAGGAGACGGTCGGCCATGTAGAGCCTGTAACACAGGTCCAGCCTCAGTCTGGGTGCCAGGCTGGCCTAGCCTGCCAGCCAACCAGCTCTTGGTCCCCAGGCCCACACTCACTGGTAGTAATGCTCAAAGGTAGTAGCCACTTCCAGGCCAGAGAAAACAAGGGTTGCTTCCAGGCACCTCTGCAGCTGCACCAGTGTCTCCATGCCCTGGGCACCTCCAACTCGGCTGCTCTGGATCCTCTGGTCTATGTGCCGGGCAAATTGCTCACTCACCTGGGTGTTGAGCATGCATAAAAAACCCCATGGGTAGAAGCAGTAGCAGGGCCTGAGGATGTGGGCAGAGTGCCCAGCAGCCTATCAGCTGGTCAAGTCAAGCCTTGTGTGTACTAAGCCCACACTGCCATGGAGCGACAACTGTAGCTTAGTTAATACAGGTCGAAAACTGTTTTATAGAAACATTAATGCTCATGCAAATTAATAATATGAACAACTCTGAGAAGTGTTGTTTTACACATACTGCGTCTCAAAATCAGGTAACAAAGCTGGATGTGGTAGGATATGCCTGTGATCCCAGCACTGTAGGAGATTAAGGCAAGAATACCAGCTTGAGCTCAACTGATTGACTTGGTGGGACCCAGCTAGACCCGAGTGGGGGGGCCGCACTGGGCTCCATTCCAAGCATCACAGGGAAAAGAAAAACCAGGCAAAATCAGTACATAAAATTAGTATCAGTTAGCTGGAACTGTTAACAACCAACTAAAATATAGCTTAAAAAAAAAAAAAATCCATGGGGCTGGAGAGATAACTTAGTGGCATAAGCACCTGCCTGGCAAGCATGAGGTGCTGAGTTTGATCCCCAGTTTAAAAAAAAAAAAATCCAGGTAGCTGGGCAAGGTGGCACACACCTGCAATCCCAGCACCTGGGAGGTTGAGATGGGCCCACCACTGTAGCTATCCCTGCTTTGTAGAAACAGGTTGCAGAAGCGCTTACAACAGCACTAGATGAAGTCATCTCACCAGTTCTAGCTATCCCTTTGCTTTTTTTCCCTCTATTTTTTTCAATTTTCAGCAACACAGGTTTCATCAGGGAAAGGAAATACGGGTGGGTCACTGAAGGCAGTGGGGTAGGAGTCTTCAGGAAGGTCCAGAACTGGGGTCTTACATGTGCGGCTCTGAGGAATGGCAGTTGCAGCAGGGCCCCAGCACACCCGCTCTGCAGTGCTAGCAGGAAGGTAGCCCTCGGCCCAAACAGCTCAGAGCTAGACTTCTGCAGGTTGTAGAAGCGCTCACAGTAGCGCTGGACGAAGTCATCGTCCCGCCAGTGCAAGGTCAGGAAGGCATTCACCTGCAGAGAGGGCCCAGCATGAAGAGGCATCCGGCAACCCCAGCACCCTGGCCTGCACCTGCTCCTGCCACACCTGTTTCTCCACTACAGCACGCCAGCAGCGCATCAGATTCCTCAGGATGCTGCCCTGCGTGGCCGGGGAGCCCCAGTCACGGCTTCCATTTCTACTCTCTGTGAAAAGAGAGAAGGTGAGGAGGCAGGGGGACCGCCAGCTCCCCAAGGGTGCCTAGGGATTTCCTGACATGCTGCCACCCGCCAGTAGAGGAATGGGAGCAAAGGAACCAGGTCTCACTGGGCCAAAGGGCTGCTGCGGGCTCACAGGGCTCCACATGCACTAGCAGGTGGGTGAGGCGACGCACACGTGATGAGAAGGCAGCTGCGCGGCTCTGAGGATTGTGGGCAGCCTCGCGACACTCCAGGTACTGGTTCAGCAGCCAGCCCAGCGCACTCACACCATCCTCATCTGGAGGTCAAGAAAAGCAAGCCATATATGGCATGTCTCCTGGGAAGAGGGTGTGGCCAGGCTGGATGATGAAGAGAAGGAACCACTGGACAGAGAGACACAGAGGAGACGGTAGCAGGCCTAGTCTGGCCTGTGATATCAGCTGGCACTTGAAAGATGGGAAACTAGCACACTCTTCTCGTGGTAGGAGAAAGGAGGCTGGACACTGGTGTCCAAGTTTCTGGGCACTTAGTGTAGGGATTATTAGCACAGGCTAATAATCCCTACACTCAAAGAAGCTAGGGGAGGAGGACCACTGTAACTTCAAGTACAGCCTGAATTACAATGAAAGCCCCGTCCCCCCCCCCCAAAAAAAAAAAAAAAAAAGCTTAAGTCAAGAGCTTAACCCTGGAGTTTCTAAAGGAAAGCAAGGAGCCAGAATGTTACCAGGTGAGGTGATATTCTGCACCAGGGGGCTGACCAGGGCCTCCCAGCAGGTCTTGCCCAGTGCCCGAGCCGCCTTATCATCAGGGAGGAAGCGATCAGCAAAATTCTGTTCCTGGCGCAGAGCCCCATTGAGCCTGGGGAGGATGATGGAGGAGGAAGAGGGTGTCAAGGACTTGTAGATTAGCTGCCTAGTGTGTACCCTGCCAGCTCAGCTCTCTTCACAGGCCTGGACCCCCACTTGTTACTTAGAACTCACCTGGGCTCACTGATAACCCCACTGATGGCATACAGCCACTTCTGTCTCTCTTCCCCTTCCCAAGTCCATTAAAGCCTGATCTCTTGGCCTCCCTCCCTCCAGCACGTCCCACTGACCATGCACAGCCAGGCATGTATGCCCCTTGCACACCTGGAACTCAGGTGCAGGAGGCTCCTGCGATCCTCAGCTATGTCCTGGCTCCAGGCCTGTGCCCGAACCATGTAGAAAAGACGTGTGTGGCGACACAGAAGTTCCCGGAATGCTGGCCAGAAAGTGGGCTTGGGGCCCAGGACCTCTACACCCCGAATGCGTGTGTCGATGCCACCCTGGAATGCACACAGGCCTGTTACCACTGACACCAACATAAGCGCCTGCCTGGCAAGCACAAGGTCCTGAGTTTGATCCCTGGCACCACTGGAAAAAAAAAGAAAGGGAACAAGGTAGGCCCTGGATCTAGCACATCCTCCCTTGCCCCAGGCCCACCTGCTGGCAGCGCTTTATGCGGATCTGGAGGATGGGCCAGAAGCGGGTCAGATTTTCCAACAGGGTCACCCGGCTGGCACAGGGCATCACATTCACCTGACAAGAGACAGAGAGGGCTGTCACCTCTGCACGTGTGGATGGGTATGCTGTGAGCACCCACCTCAGCAGCAGTTCCCTCACCACATCCCTTTCCTCCCCAGCTCTCTGACATGGAGCACTGATGCCAGCCCCACTGCTCTGGGCCTGAGGCCATCACACAGGGAAAAGGACTCCATCCTCTGTAGGGTCAGGAGTTCAAGGTCAGACTCAGGATTGCTAATCCTAGGAAGGTGAGTTAGTGGCACGGAGCCCCTACCGAGTTGAGTTCCGTGTTAAGAGAGCTGGTAGTGTTGCCTCCATATACCACCACCAGGGCTGGCATGTAGCTTGTGTCTTCCCTGGCCACCAGCAGAGTCAGCTGCCTGGGGATGGTGGCAATGAGAACCAGTCATGTCCATGCAGACAGAGAGACTCTGGCCAAATCCAGAGGGGTGGTGCTCACATAAGCATGCACGCACAGTACCTGACGAGGACACCTTGGCGCATGTGCAAGGTGATGTGGTGGGAGCCAGTGCTGCCACTGGACTCCCAGTAGGTCTTGGGGTTGCGGTCCATCAGCTTGCTGGCCCGGTGTGGGTTGGAAGACACCTCCACCTTCTCCCAGCACCTGTCCTCTTCCATGTCCACGGTGGATCCTAGAGGGTGGGAAGAAGTGGTCAGTAGAGAGGGGAAACAGTATGGGCACAGAGACATTGAGAAAGTAGGGAGAGGCACAAACCCTGGCAGAGATATCTGAGGAATGTATCAAAGAAAGGGATGTTGATGGGCCGGTGGGTTCGTCTGTGTTCTTCAATCTGGCCCAGCACCATCTGCAGTAGGAAAACAAGACAGAAGGACTAGGATGGGAAGGAGGGACAGACAGACACACAGAAATGGGTGTGTAGTGGGAAGGACAAGGCACAGTGCAGGGGGAAGAATCACCTGCTGCTCTTGGCCTCAGAGACACTCCCCACCTCCCACTGCCTGGTGCCATGTTCTTGTGAAGTTCTGACCCCTGAGCTTGACCCCACCATTCCTCCTGACCTGGATGGAGCCGCCCAGGATGTTGATGATGAGGTTCTGGTAGAGGACTGTGTGCTTCTCGCACTTGGATATGGTGTCCTGCAGCTCCAAGGCTGACTCCAGTTTTCCTGGGTGCTTCTCCAAGGCTGTGGAGATGGCACTGTGGGCTCCCAGCTGGTTTAGCACCACAGCATGATCCCTGCTCCCTGAGGTCAGGTGGTGCAGCAAGATGATAAGCTCCTGGAGCACCTGCCACAGGGATGTCACAGGACAGTGAACATGGGCAGTGAGGGAGACAGGGCACAGGCCAGGAGGGCACAGGTACTGGTATGTGTGCACTGGGAGAGCTGCAGTGGACAAGACTAAGAGGGGATGTGAGAGGACAGGGATGGGGTGACTCAAGAGAACAAGAACAAGCCAAAGGGAAGGAGCCAGGGTACCCCATAACTGGCATTCTATGCTACTGAGCTGGGGCAGGGAGAGCCCTGAGTTCTCAGCTGGGCCCCACTTAACCTAGAACTCAGAAGCAGGGGCTGTTTCAAGTTGTTCAGGCCCCAAGGACAGACACCCGAAGGACAAGGAGGAACTGGGTTTATGTGGGCCTCAGAACACCTAAGATCTGTGTAACAGCCAAAGGTGTGCACTGTGGATGACCAGCCACCATGACTCTCAAGCCCCTTCTGGAGGGCACCCTGAAAGCAGAAATGCAGATGGGTGTGACACCTCCTAATGTGCACCTTGTACTGCTCTGATTTGTGAACAAGAATGTATTACCTATTTAAAAAAAATAAATTTGACTTTAAAAGCAAAGCAAACCAAGAGTACAAAGGATGTATGGTACCTTCCAACCTCGCTTAGGGGGGGACCCTCCCCAACCCTGCACAGCCTTGGGGCAGGCCAGGGTACCTCACAGTCAGTGTTGGGGGACTTCAGGCAGGCCACACAGGCATCCATGGCCTCATGCCAGGGTAGCAGCAGGGCCTCAGGGAAGTCTGCCAGCTGCGTCAGAACTCTGGGGCAGGGATGAGAGGATCAGAGGTGTACACCTGGCCAAGGCCCTCATCTCACCCTGCCCCTCACCAGCCCTCACCTCAGTGAGGCCAGCTTCAGGGCCTTGTTGGTAGCTGGGGTGTCCAGGCTGTGCAGGAGGGCAAGGAAGGCCTGGGGCTGCCTCTGGAGCTGTAGCAGGCACGGCCTGACCTCACCATCCTGGGTCCCCAGACAGCCCAGGGCTCGCTCAAGGTCTATGAGTAGTTGCCCAGGGGGCCCCAAACCCTCTGCTAGGCGCTGCAGGGCACCAGAGCTCTCACAGTGGGGCTCTTTCTCTGCAGGAAGGGGTATTACAAGAATTGGACATTAGTGATGCAGTGGCATAGAAAACGACAGGCTGATTCCTAGCTCTCCAGGTTTTCACTAACTTCTCCTTAAAAGTCATTGAGTTTTTTGCTTTTGGTGCTGGAAGGCTTTGTGCTCACAAAGCAGATGAATTGCATGCCTAGCTCCCAGGCTTGTTTTTTTTTTCCTTCTCTTCCTAAAAGTTAGCTTTAGAGATTTCAAAAATATACTTAGCAAACAGTTTCTTGTGTGTGTAAGATAGATCTTACCACACAGTATTGGCTGGCCTCTCAACCTGAGGCGATCCTATGGCCTCCAACTCCCCATGAATTTATACTTCATAGTCTTAAAATAACTAAGTACCTTTTTACCTGCAAATAGCAAGGCATTTCCCTATTTAAAAATAAAAAGCACAGTCAGGCACCTGTGATCCTAGGACTCAGGAAGCTGGGACAGAAGGTCAATGTTGGCAATTTGGTAAGACCCTGTCTCAAAATGGGATAGAAAAGAGGGAGACCAGGGTGCAGCTTCATGACTAGCAATGTGCAAGGCCCTGGGCTTAATCCTAAACAGTCCTCGCCTAAAATACACACAATATTTTTTTGTTTGCAATGGAAAAAGTTAAACATGAGGGAACTTTTAAAGGCTTCGAAACATCTCTTGCAGCTGACAACATGACACATGTCTATAATCCCAGCCCTCTGGGAGGCTGGGGCAAGAGGATGATAAATTTGATGTCCGTTTTTTTTGGTACTGGGAATTGAACTTACAACTTCATGCTTGCTAGCAGGCACTATGTCACTGAGGTAAACCCCAGCCCTAGGATGGCAAATTTGAGCCCAATCCTTAGTGACTTAAAGAGATCCTGTTTTAACATAAGTTTTTAAAAGGATTGGAGATCTAGCTTAGTCTGAAGGCCCTAGGTTCAATTCCTAGTACCACCAAAAAAACAAAAAAAGGGGTTTGCAGCTCAGTCACAAAATGCCCCAGGGTTCAATCCCCAGTGCTACAACACAAAAACTGTAATTTGTAACTTTCTGTCTTTTGTCTTTGGAGACAAGGTCTTACTTGTTACACAGCACAGGCTGTCACTGAACAAGCAAAGCAATCTTATTGCCTCGGGCTCCTAAAGTGATGCCATTACAGGTGGGTGCGCCACCATGCCTGGTGTTTTTTCTAGCAGAACCAGGTATTGAACTCAGGCCCTTGCTCTTGCCAAGGAAGCGCTTACTCCACTGAGCCATCTCCCGCCCGAGATATGGTTTTTTTTATGTAATTCAGGCTGGCCTCGTGCTCACAATGATCCTTCTGCCTCAGCCCCCTGAATACTAGTATTACAAGTGTGTGCCACCACACCTAGCCTTTTTCTTTTCTTCTTTTTTCTCCCTTCTCCTCCTCCTCCCTCCTTCCCTCCTTTTTACTTTGTCTGGCCTCTTTCTTTTTAGTTTTTTTCTTGGTACTGAGGATTGAGTCTAGGGCTTCTTACATGCTAGATAATCCCTCAACCATAGTACTATATCCTCAGTCCCTTTTACTTTTTTTTTTTTAAATTTCGAGATATAGTCTTGCAAAACTGATAAATTGCTCAGGTTGGCTTCGAACTTATATTCTCCTGCCTCAGCCTGCGACAGTGTTAGAATGAGTCACCCACTAAGACAACAATATGCAATGTTATTGAAACTGCCCTACTAATTGGTTGAAAAACTATTTCACTACTATTTGTTTCTCAATAAAATTATTAAAATAAATAAAACATTTATTTAATGATTTATTTAATAAATGATTTAATGATTTATTTATTTATTTATTTATTTTTTTTTTTTTTGTCTTTTTGAGACAGGGTCTCACTATGCAGTTCAGGCTGGCCTTAAGCTCACTTTGTAGCTCAGGCTGGTCTCGAACTCACAACAATCCTCCTGCCTCAGCCTCCCGAGTGCTGGGATTACAAGCATGCGCCACCACGCCCGGCTTAATGATTTATTTAATAAATTGTTTATTTATTTCAAAAGAAAGAAGTATGAGTCACTGTGTCTGGCCTTTTTTGTTTTCTGAGACTGGGTCTCACACTGTACTGTTCAGGCTGGTCTGGAACTCTGTTTAAAGGGAACCTCCCACCTCAGCATCTCTAGTAGCTGGGAATACAGATATGTGTCACCGGGCCTGGCTTGCTTTCTTTATCTTTTAAAGATAGTACAATGTCTACTTCTCTGTTGCTTCTCTAGATAGGGCTACCCAATCAGCAGCACAGGCAACTCTCCAGTGCGAGTACACTCCCAAAAGCAAGCATGTCCACCTGCTGTGCCTGTCTGATACCCACCTTCTGCTCTGGCTGTGTCTTCCTGGGTCTGGGCTTGGAGAAGGAATTGGTAGGCTGGCTGCCTGGCTGGGATCCTGGAGGGGAACTTCCTGTAGACTCGACAGTTGAACAGATCCCTGAGAGAACTGTAGTCAAGTTTCTGTAGCAGTACCACCAGCAGGTTGCAGGCTAACTCCACAGGCACAGCCAGTTCAGGCAGGATCTCCTCGTCCAGCACGTGCTATGGGGAAATATCCTCACTGTAGGCAGCCCTCCAGGCAGCAGCTCTGGGGCACCTGGAAGGGGGCCTCTCTGCAACCCTTCTGCCTTGAGTACCCCGAGTGGTACTGACTCTTCACAGCCCACTGTATCTGCTCTGGAGAATTCTGCAGACCCCTTTCATGTGGCACTTTTGTTACATGGCCCCCACCTCCCACCTGTCTGTCCCTCCTCACATGGGGGGCCCTCCACCCTAGTGTCTTCACCTCCCCATCCAGGTTCTCCTCCAGCATCTGGATAATCTCCCGTTGGTCAGTCTCATCCAACTTCCTGATGAAGAACAGCAGCTCCCACCACTCTGCCTGGCTCAGGTGCTCACTCCCCTCCACATCCTCCTCATCAGGCAGCACGTAAGGCACGGCATATAGCTCAGTCATGGGCTTCCAGCGCCAGGAGGGAAGAACTGCAGAAGCAGACCTAGGGATGCAGTCATGGCCCACAGCCATGACCCACACCCAGCCAGGCCACAGCCCACTAGCATGGAGCTGCTTCCCTGTCTTGCTCACCTCCACCCAGGGCATTGACCAATGCCTCCTGGTGGTCAGTAGCCTCCACCAAGTCCTCGACATCTTTCTCAAAGCCCAGGATCTCCAGCATGTGCCAGTACACCCAATAGGTGCGGCCCAATGACTCCCACAGCACCTGGAGGTGTGAAGGGGGTGAGGGCTAAGGATTTCACTGTGGCTCAAGGATGAGGATTCATGCCCACTCAGTATGGCCACTTAGTCAGGTGTGGAAATAACTTCAGAAACAGCCAAACGCTGGCTGCCCTATCCTAGCGGGCTCAAGCCTTTCTACTTTCTACCTGGCCTCAAGCAGCCAAGCTCCCTGAGCCTGACCTTTGGGGAACCTTATGCTGCTTGTCCTTGGGTGTTGGCCTTCCAAGCATACATTTTCTCAGCTCTATGAGGGGCCCCTCTTTTGATGTAGATCCCTTGGTCTTATAGGATTTTCTCTTTGCATGGCTCACCAGAGCCAAGCTACACCTCAGCACATAGTGCCCAGCAGTGCCTCGCCACCATGTGCCCCTCACCTGGGCAGGAGGCACGCCTCTGTTGCTTTGCTGGAACTCGCCCTCATCCCCAGCACTGATTTCCTCATAATCCTCCAGCATCCGCACTCGCATGCCTGGCTGCACCACATCCCGCACATATAAGGCGTAAGTGTTGGCACTTGCGAACTCTGTTCGAGAGCGGAACCGCCTTGATCTTCTCCTGGAGCAGTGCTGGGCCGGACTGGGCAGGAACTCTGGGCTGACATCTACTGGCTGAGGCTGGAAGATGGGACAGGGAGACCGCGCAGAGCTTCCTGGTCTGCCTGAGGCCTGGTCCCAGCACATAGCCTGCACCAACTCTGAGATCAGGGTGCCCATGGCCATACTGAATTCCAGATCCAGCCGGGCCCTCTCCTCACTCAGTTCTGCTGGGATTCCTGGTTCTGGAGGTCTGTTGTTCAGCTGATCCAGGAGGGAGGTGGCATGCAAATACCGCTTCACCAGGGAGAAAAGCAGCTTTCCTGGGACCTGGAGGATACAGCTTTGGTCTCCATTCCTCTTATCTCCATTCCTGCCCCCTTTTGCACACTGTTCCCAGTGCCAGGTGCAGAGGCACGGTCCTTAGGTCTCACTCCCAACTTCCCCTAGTCTCTGTCACCCCCCCCCCCATACCTGTGGCAGCTGGATGCCCTCGAAAGACATGGGGTGTTCAGCTAGTGTGGCCTGTGCAAACAGTGCCAGCAGGGCACAGCGGCTTTCAAAATCCAAGTGCTTCTCAATGGCCTCTTGCTGGCTCAGTGACAGAAGGATCTGAGTCCGTGTCTCTGTAACCCACACCATAATCAGTAACTACTCCCTAAATTCACCCTTCTCAGTTATCTACCCTATGCTTTCTATTCAAAACTCATCTTGGTACTACTCATTGGGAGTGACATGATTTGTTACTATGCTTTAAAAGCCAAAATTTACTATCTTTTTCACGCACACTGATAATCTGCAGTGGCCTAAATACTTCCTCTTGTTAAAAACAAAACAAAACTCACAAAGTTTTCTTGCAGATTTAGGTTTCCCTTTTTCTGCAGATGTCCCCACCCCACCCCCACTCTCCCCGTTTTCTTTCATCTCTCCAAGATAGGAATAGTTTCTGTATCTACGAGGGTCCTCCCAGTGTCTGGTGAATCCCTGAGCTGCTCCAGACCCCTCCTGCTCTCCTTCCCTCTCCATGCCAATGCTCACCAGCATCGTGGGAGGACAGGGCCTGTATCATCTGGCCAGCACTCCAGCGAATCTGGTAATCCGGGCTACTCAGCATGTGCATGAGCAAGTCCAGGACCCTTGGGTCTTTAAAGACCTCAGTGAGGGGCTCAATGCTGGCATAGGCACTGAGCACATGGACGGTGTGGAGCAGAGGGGCAGGAGGGGCAGTGCCCACACACTCCTCCAGCTGCCGAAGGGCCCTTTGAATCAGGGACTTTACGTCAGCTTCCATTTCCCCAAGCACAGATTTGTCCAAGGTCCCGGACTCCACTGTAGATTCCTGGGAGGGCCCAATGACCTGGCCATTCTCCCCCAGCATCTTGTGGCAGTTGGCGTAGATCTCATCATCAGACATCCACAGCAGGATGTGCTCAGCCTTGCAGCGCACTTGGCCAGAGCCCCCTTCCCCATCCTCTCCGCGCTTGAGGATGAGCCATCGGATCTGGTACTCAGGGTGCCCATCATGGCCCACTCGCTGTCGGATCAGCTCATCAGGATAGGCGTGCAGGCCAGGCCCCAGGGGCACCCTGAATTCCCTGTAGCGGAGTTCCCCCACCATCCTAGAGCCTAGAACACACAAGTGAGAGAGAACAAGCTGGAGTGAGGGAGAAGGTCAGAAAACCAAGTTCATTCAGAGGTTATGGAAGCAAAGGCCACAACAGCTGCAGGGCTGGGAAGGGTAAAGGTGGGTTCAAGAATTGCCTACTGCAGTCTGGATGAGACCAGGGCCAGGCAGGGGGACCGCAGGAGCTAGGCGGCAGTCATGAAGCCTTGCAGCCTGCAGTACAAGAAAGACAGACGGCCTTGGAGTCAGAGCTCAACTTGCCTGAGGCAGGTGGTCCAGCTAGGGAAATGAAAGGAGTTAAGCCCTAGGGTATGAGGGTTCAGAGGGAGGGCCCCAGTACATGCTTGCCTTAAGAGCTGAAGGATTTCCAGTTGCTAGATCCTGAGAACTGGAGAGAGAAGTGGAGTGTCAGGGCGATGACCAAGGAGGAGGGCGTGGCTCGCAACAGTGATTTGTAGTGAACTTGGGCGAAGAGGGTGGTGGGGACGCTGTGAGCCTATAAAAGATACATTGGAGAGTGGGGGATGGGGTGGGTGGTGGGGCATGCAGGAGGATGGGCCGATGCAGAACTCTAGGCTGGTAAGGAGGGGGACGCGAGGTGGGGTAGATGCTGGGGGTCGGGGTGGGGGACTGGCCACCTTAGAAGTGCACAGGTTCGAATGCAAGCGGGTCTTCCACGCTGGGGGCGCACAGGGCTGGAGGTGATGAAGCTGCTGGAGCCAACGCCAAAAGGGATCTTGGTGGGAGGGTGTGGCTCCCCAGCTGGAGGGGGGCGTAAGCGAACCTGGCCCCAGCAGTCAGTATGGGGCGGGCGGCCTTGGGAACAGAGCGGCCCGATCGTGGCCTGCGCGGGGCCCTGCTGGGGGTGGGGATGTGCTCTACTGCCCAGCCGTGGCTCATTTCCGCCAGACTCAGCGGAAAGCAGGGGGCCGGGAGCACGGGGCGGAGCTGGCTGCCACCTCGGCGGACTTCTCCTTGGCACCGCCCTTTCCTCTTCCTCTGTCCTTCCCGCCGCCACCACTGCCACCGGAAGTGTCTTCCCACATCCTAAAGTTCTACGGTGGGGAAAGGGCTCAGGGATGATCTGTGCCTCCCGCGCCCTTACAGCCCCCCTTTTTTTTTTCTCCCACCACCATACCTGTTGGCTCCTTATACCCACCACCAGGCTGTACTCTCAAAAAACCCAAAAAATAGCCCAACATAAAAATGAGGCATTTTATTGAAGTTCAGGGATATCAGCTCTGGGTAGCAGCAGAGGGCAGCTTCACATAACTCTTCATTGGAGGCAGGGGCCGGATCTTGCGACCAGCCCAGCCCCCCTTGCGGTGCCACAGCCCGCTGTTAGGCCTCTTGCCCAGCCAGCGATTCCGACCCGCTTTGCCAATGACCCGTTTGTTATGTTCTACATTGGACACTCGACCCACTGTAGCTGTGCACGTCTCCAGCACCTGCCAGAAAAAGCAGAAGGGAAGGACGCATGGTCTAGGACTGGTGGGGAAGTGGATGTGGCGATGGCATCAACATGACTGACGTTGTGGTACTCCAAGGCAAGAGGGAAAACACAATGTAGCTGAGCCTAAGTGGGAAATGGACAGTTGAAAAATGGAAGATGCGGGGCCAGGGAGATGGCTCAGTGGAATAAGCACTTCCCTGGTAAGCGCAAGGGCCTGAGTTCAATTCCAGGTTCTGCCCCCCACCAAAAAAAAAAAAAAAGAAAAGAAAAAGGAAATGGAAGATGCCCGTTTCTTATTCCACTGAGGAAGCACTGTGCTGAAGCTTGCTTAGGCATGTGACAACAGACAGGCTCAGGTGGAAGTAGTTAGCACCCTAACAGGCCAGCAGCTAGGGACACAGAGAGCCACCCACACACCTGCATCTGCCTTTTGGAGGGCAGCTGGATAATGGCTGTCCCATTCACCTTCCTCAGCAGCACACCGCAAGTCCCTGGGAAAAGGAGGAACAGCTCTGCCACCTCCCACAGTGGAGGAGGAGGAGCAGGGTTCCCCTGGGGGCCAGATCCCACATGCTGTCCTTGCCTTGCTTTTTAGGGGCAGATACAAAGAAGAATATATGCCATTTTTTAGGTCAAAACACAACATGCAAGGCCGGTGAGATAGCTTAGCGGACTTAGTGCCTATTTTGGCAAAGTACAGGGACCAGGGTTCAATTCCCAGTCCCTGGGGTGCACTAAGCCAGCAAATGAGTCCAGGCATGGTGGTGCATGCCTGTAATCCCAGCTCTGGGGAGGCTGACAATAGCAGGATCACTACGAGTTTGAACTACATAGTGAGACACTGTACCAAATACATAAATTAAAAAAAAAATTAAGAAATAGGGCTGGCCAAATAGCTCAGTGGATTAAAGCACCTGCAAGCAAGTGAAGAGGCCAGGGGTTTGATACCAAGGCCTGCCCACCCCCCATTGGGAGGAGGGCACACTGAGATGGCAACTGAAGCTGGGCATGGTGGCATGCCTATAATCCCAGCTCTTGGAGGCTGTAAACAAGTGGATCACTACCAGTCCAATCTAGTAGTGAGACCCTGAACATCCTTAGACTCTTCCCTAAAATACAGAAAATAAATAAAATAAATAAACCATAACATGCATTCATGTCCCTTTATTTCCTCTTCTTTGCCCTCAGACTAGATGTGGACCCATGGGTTCTGAGAACTGTGATGTTAGGTACTCTGAGCCTTTCATACTGTAAGATCCAGGGCCCTTTCCCCATACCTGCAGCTCGGATATACTGGGCCCCCCGGCCTGGTTCACTTTCCACATTGTTGATGAGGGTCCCCACAGGCAGGGCCCCAAGAGGATGTGCATCCCCTTCCTGAGCAGCAACTAAAAGACAGGATTCATTAGGTCTTGAACCTTTGTAGCCTGCAGCCCACACATCCAGCAGCCACCTCTCACCTGCCATTCGACCTATCTGGTTAGAGTTTAGGATCACATCTCCTGCCTGCATGTTTTCTGTGGCAATGATCCAGCGTTTCCGGCTACCACCAGCAACCAAAGCTATGTCTGCTGACCTGTTCAGGATGGACAAATGAGACAATCCAGGAAGCCCTCACATTTTCTGAAACACTACACAGCAGACATTCACACCACAAGGTGATCATCCCACATCCCAAACTTGCCTACAGGGATCATAGCGGACTGTGACAACCTTTTCCTCAAAGGGTCCTGGCTTGGCCTCCTGTTCAGGCCGGAAACGCAGAAAGTCAATCATGCGATAACGCTGCTTGTGGCCTCCACCAATACCATGGACACTGATGCGACCTTCAGTGAAGACAGAGGACACGATCCAGTTTAGACTGGTTCAACTCCCAGCATGGGGAACAGGTCTGTGCAGGGCCAGAATGCAGTGCTTTCCAACATTATGGCACAAAAAGAAAATAATAAAAATTTGCATAACTTACCAGAGTGTGTGTGGGTGCAACATTTACACGGTGCTTAGTAAAAATGGATGACTACTAAAATTGTACAAAACTTCCACATACATTGTTTTTGAATTGCTAAATTCAGCAGATTAGCAAAGATCTGTCAGTTGTATACCAACATTTTTAACATATAAATTTTGGAAGGGTGTAAAAGAAACTGTCATGACAAAAAAAAAAAAAGAGTAAAGAAACTGTCATGGCATTTCCTTTGTATGGTCAGTGATCTGTTGCTTTGTCTCTGGCTCCGATGATGTTCTACACGCACAAGGAACCCCTTTAAAAATGCTTAATTACATTCCTCTGCCACCTCACATATGATACAAATCTCAGCTCCCAGTATGTGCTCCCCCTTACTGCTACACCTCCTCGTCCTCGCTCCCACCTGTCTGGTCTCGACCACCAGACTTCCTCATCTTCACTGGTGTGATGGTGTACTTGGTACGACTCTTCCAGGACATAGTCTTGGCATTAAGGGCCACAGAAGTAAGGAGTGGGCGGCAGGAGGCGGACATCAAAGTAGAGGGCAGTTGGAGGAAGGCATTGCTTATCACCTACAAATACAAAGAAATCTCATCCATTTGAAAACCAGTTGAAAGAGAAGCAGAGAACCAAGGAAAGGGCACAGACCTCCCAGAAGTGTCCCAGAGGAGCTATCTAAACCCTCCACTCATCACAGATTGCATAAATATCAGTACGGTGTTCGTCACTTCTCACTTGATCTCTCATCTCTCAAGTATTTCTTTTTTTGTGTGGAACTGGGGATTGAACTCAGGCCCTTGTGCTTGTCAGGCAAGCACTTATTCTACTGAGCCATCTCCCCAGCCCCCTCTCAAGTATTTCTTAATGGAATGTTCTCCCCTTGGCATCTCCTTCCCTGGAAGCTTTTTCTTCCCTCAAAAGCTGCCCTAGAATCAGTAACTTCTAAATATCAATATTAGGGCCGGCTAAATAGCTCAGCAGATTACAGTACCTGCAAGCAGGTGCAGGGGCTAGGGGTTCGATCCCCAGGGCATGCTGAGACTGCAATTGAGACTGGGCTTGGTGGCACACACCTATAATCCCTGCTCTTGGGAGGCTGTAAACAGGCGGATCACTATGAGTCCGTTCTAGTAGTGAGACCCTGGACACGCTGTAGACCCTTCTCTAAAATACAAATAAATATCACTATTAATACCAATAGCATTTGCTATTGATGTTCTGGGAGTTTTCCACCTATGAATGGAAGACTGGGATCATTTATGTCTTGTTCTGGTAGATTCCCAGTAGAGTAGGTTGTGTTTTTACAGGTTAATTTGGTTTTGAATTTCATCCATCTGCCAAACCCTACAGCCCCAGAACCTGAAGAGCAGTTCTTTCTGTAATTCACCAGTTGCCCACTAGGGACCTGGGAAACCTCCTGAGACCACTACTGTTAAGAATCTTGTCTTCCACTACAAAGACAATAATAAAACTACAAAGACAACAATATGCAATGTATTAATTATTGCAACGGTCCTACTAACCTGTTTTGAAACTGTCTCACTGCTACTTCTTTCTCAATAAATAAAAAAAACCCTTGTCTTCCATTCTCAGCAAAAACCACAAGTTGGCAAATACTATAATGGTTAAGAGTAAGGATGGGACCCTCTAAAGCTGACTGCCTAGTTCCAAATGGGAATGCTAACAACTATCTTATAGAGTAGTTGAAAGGAGTTCATTTATGTATTTGAAATGTTTTTGTTTTGTTGTTTCCTGTTTTTTTGAAACAGGGTCTTGCTAGGTAGCCCAAGTTGGCCAAAAACCTTTAGCCTCCCAAATGTTGGGATTAGAGCCATGAGCCTTCACACCCGGCTGTATTTGAAATGTCCATTACACATGTCTTCAGCTTAAGCATTCAACAACCTGTATAACTGATGATCTGAAAAGCACCCGCTTTTCGATCTACACTCCAGTGTCTCTTAAAAAAAAAAAAAAAAGAGAGAGTGCTGAGGCCAAAAGATTTGTGATTTATCCTAGGTCCCAGACCTGCTTGACCTCCGACCAGACTCGCTTGCACTCCCGGTCTCCCATCCCTGCCTGTCCTCTCCGGTGGCCCAAAAGAGACCGCCTCCTCGTCGGGTAATGCTGATTACCTGGGCTGCAGGGAGCAGACGAGGGAGTGGTTCATTAACAGCTGTGGGCGCCAGGCTGAGAGACCTCAGAGCACGGGTCAGAGACCACAGGGCCATGGGAATGGAACAGACCCTCAGCGTTCGGCACGCTACTTCTAACCTTAGACTGTCCGGCGCTCCTGCGTGACGTTAGCAGCCCAGTACAGTCTCTTTCCGATGACGTAAAGGAGGACAAACGCGAACTGTAGGACCCGCAGGGGAAACGCCTCTGCTCCGCCCTGATTGCTTTCAAAGCCAATTCTCGTGTGTCCTTGAGGTCTCGTGACTGAGGGACCGCCTCCGCCCTGAGAGCCGTCAAAACAATTGCCTCGAGTGGCAGCCATGATGGATTTAAAGGGACAGTACCGGCAAAGGAGGCAGCCAGACCGATAGATTGCAGGTAAGTCTTTGAGGGTACCGCTGGGCCCAAGGCATAGTGCCTTGGCCATTTCTTATTCTTGCACTTCCAGACAGATGAGCAATCACCTACCAAAAAACGCTACATTCAAAACTCCGCCCCCCGCGATTCTTCCCCGCCCCCCCCACGTCCAGATGGACCGACTGACTACCCGCCCCGCCCCCTGCGCGCAGACGGCCTTGACCTCGGGATATCTGCGGGTCTGGTCCCGGTTAGCGGGACCTCGGCCCGTCACTGACACCGGTCCTCTCGGCCTCCTCTTGTGTCACTCTGTCTCCACCCTGGGCCCAAGGGCAGGTCCACAACTGGGACATTTGATCTCAGCCTAAGTGTGGGAAACTTGCTACCCGCGTCCGCTGGACCGAGGCACTGAGCAATTTTTCTATTCCCGGCACAGGAGGTCCCTGAGAGGCACCCCCAGGTGATTCCTCCTAGAGCCTGTTATAGGCGATGGTGACAGAGAACGCCATGGAAGTAACTAGGCTAGGAGTAACCAGGTTTTCCTCCTCCGTTGGTCTCAGACACACCCCTGCCCTTCAGGTCTCAGATTTAATCAGTGTCTTCCTTCTGAGGAGAAAGTAGCTCCCTCGGGCAGGAGGAGGGACATTGGTCGTCTTTGAAGACCTGTAGGTAGGAAGGAGGTTGTTTGTCCTGGGTGGGGCTCTGTGCCAGGTCCTCTGGGTGGCTGAAGTAGTGAGAGAAAGGGTGGGACTGCCGGACTTCTGGACTTTGGGCAGAGCCGATCCTCCTGAAACTCTGATTGCTGCGTAGAATTTCTTCCGGGCCAGCCCTGAGCGCTATAGCTGAGTGCTCTGCTCTGTACGCAGGTAAGAGGACTCCAAAGGTGAAGAGCTAGGGCCTTTTGAGGAAGTGGGAAGGCAGGCTGAGACCTAGGGGCTGGGAGGTACTTCCTGTAGGCAATGGGGAAAGAGGACACTGGGTGAAGACTTTGAACCTTCTGGAACCATTTCCTCTGGGTTCTGTGAGGAAGGCTCCTGTTTTATTTTCTCTCTGTTTCCTAACTTTGAAATTTAGCCTTCTGTTTTTGGGCTATCTCCTGTCTACTTTAACCGTGTTCCCTTTTGCAGTGCTCTCACCCCTGCTTCCTTTACATACAAATGCTCCCGTTATTTTGTTAAGTTTTCAATCCTTTGCTAGCTAGCACCTTTGCTCCTTCTGTGGACTTTCCTCCTGCATGTTGTTAGTTCCTTTCCTTTATCCTAGCTTTGCATGTGGTGGCTTTTTTTTTTAACTGAAACACATGTTCCCCTTTTATTCCTTCACCTAGATCTCTATCACCTATCCTCTAACCAACATCTCTAGCTCACCTTTATTTATTTATTTTTTTTTTTTCCGGTCTTTTTGAGACATGTCTCACTATGTAGATGCTGGCCTCGAGCTTACTTTGTAGCCCAGAGTGGTCTCAAACCCAATGATCCTCCTGCCTCAGCCTCCTGGGTGCTGGGATTACAGGGGTGCGCCACAATGCCTATTTCTGGCTCATCTTTGCCCAAGCTGAACTCTATTATTTCTCTCCAGCCCTGGCGAGGTCACACTAATCAGGATGTCGGGCCTGGTGTTGGGACAGCGGGATGAGCCAGTAGGTCACCGGCTCAGCCAAGAGGAGATCTTGGGGAGCACCCGGCTGGTGAGCCAAGGGTTAGAGGCCCTACACAGCGAGCACCAGGCTGTGCTGCAAAGCCTGTCCCACACCATTGAGTGTCTGCAGCAGGGAGGCCACGAGGAAGGACTGGTGCATGAGAAGGCCCGGCAGCTGCGCCGTTCTATGGAAAACATCGAGCTGGGGCTGAGCGAGGCCCAGGTGAGAGAAGTGGTGACAGGTGGCCCAGAGTGTGTGGGGGAATAGTTTTCTCTCTTTTTTTGTTTGCAGAGAAATAGTTTTCTGATGGCAAGCTTGAGGAGGTTGTTTGGAATCACTTTGTCCTATGTGGTTGCATTCAGTAAATGCCTGCTAAGCCTCTGTTATGTTCCAAGAACTCCTGTTGGAATTGGGGAAACATCAGCGAATCCAGTAATGAAAACCTTTGCCATCTGAGGGCTGACACTACACAAATAAGTAAATGATTCAGCATATCACAGGGATAATCCTACACTTATAATTCCTGCTACCTGGGAAGCTGAAGCTGAAAGACTATAAGTTCAAGATCTGCCTGGGCAACTTAGGGAGACTAGTATCTCAAAAAATAAAAAGGGCTGTTTTTTTAAACTGGGAATTGAACTGAGGACCTCTCACTTGCCAGGCAGGCACTGTGCTGCTGAGCTATATTCCAGGCCCAGGGTTGGGGTTTGTATTTCAGTAGTAAACTATGATTGAGATCCTCGTTCCATCACTAGTACCAAAGATAAGTAAATAAATAAATGCAAGGAAGAGCACTGAAAAGATGCTGTTTGAGCAAGATTTGAAGGTGAGAGAATGCTTTATGCATTAACTAGGGAAATGGTCTGAGCAGAGGAAGAACAGCAAGCGCAAAGATCTGACTTGGAGCCTGGGTATCAAGACACAGGTGTGACTGAAATAGAATGGATAAGGGAAAAAACAGTAGAAGAGAGAGGGGACAGATGATGTGGAACTTGTTGGCCATCAGAGGGAATTTGATTTTACTCTGAGAGAGGGAAATGGTTGGAATGTTTTGAGGGGCGATGTAGTCTGTCTTGCAGCCATCTGGCTGCCAAGCTGAGAGTAGACTCTAAAGAAATTTGAACAGAATAGGGAGTCTGTGTGGGAGGCTGTTATGGTTATTCAGGTGGGAATTGGTGGTCTTGCCAAGGCTAATGGCAGTGAGATGGAGGAAATTGGATTTGAGGCATATTTGGAGGGTAGAGCTGCTGCTCTGCACTTCTGTCCACTGGCTCCTCTGTGCCCTGCCAGACTGGTCCCCTGTCGGGCTTCCCTTCTGCCTATCCCTGAACACTTCATCCAGAGCCCCAAGCTCACAGGCTGTGCCCACCTAGGTGATGCTAGCCCTTGCCAGCCACCTGAGTACAGTGGAATCAGAGAAACAGAAGCTGCGGGCTCAGGTGCGGCGGCTATGCCAGGAGAACCAGTGGCTCCGGGATGAGCTGGCAGGCACCCAGCAGCGGTTGCAGCGCAGTGAACAGGCTGTGGCCCAGCTGGAGGAGGAAAAGAAGCACCTGGAGTTCCTGGGACAGCTGCGGCAATATGATGAGGATGGGCATGCCATGGTGAGCTGGCGTGGGCTGGGCAGCTGGGCCCGTGAGTAGGCATTTGTCCTTCATCCTCAGGGGCCAGTAATAGTGTCCAGCTGGTCTTCACCTGGGGGAGTCCCTTTTCCAGTCTTGGTGCCAGCTCCAGGTGACAGCAAGGGAAAAATCAGTCTTCACTCATTCAGCCAACATTGACTGTGTGCTAGGCACTGTGCACTGCACTGGCAAATGGTCATAGGTCTGTGAAGTGAGAGAAATACTAGACAAAGCACTCACCACTCCTGAGTCCTGCAGTCAGAAAGCATAGCCTGAGTTGCATAAGACTTTCTTGATATTCTCTAAGTAACATTCAGCACTCATTGATCAGGCTTTTACCATGGTGCATGTCTCTCTGTGCCTTGTTCAGTGAAAGAAGTGTATAGAGGAGATATAAGGAGTCATGAGAATAGCCAGGTGTGGTAGTGGACACTTGTAATTCCTGCGCTTGGAGCTGATATATTCTGATGGAGGATGAAAGGGAGGAGGCACTTTCCAGGCTGAGGAGAGGGTCCAGGATGCACAGCTGGTCTGGGCCAAGAAGAGTACCAAAGTGATTTGTATGGCACACAGCAGTGAAACTGTAGGAGGTAGGAGGTTGGAAGCCTTTGTGTGAGGGCGAATTTCTACTGGGAAAAGCATATTTTTCCAGGGTGGAATAGCATACATGGAGAAGCCTAGAACTGAGTCCAGAGCAGTTAGGGGGTGAAGACTGGCCTGAGTCTGAGCTGGACACTTTGGGTACGTGTCAGGATGATCAGACACACTCCATCCTTTAAGGGCAGACAAGACAGACGTATAATCAGTGTAAACACACAGGGATCAACATGGGGCTGTAATTGCAGGTGTTGAGCCAGAGGGAAGGAGGAGGTTGGACAGTGAGGGTGGTGAGGAAGGAAACTTTTTGAGTGTGAAGGAAAGGACAGTCCTAAGATACTGTCCTAGCCAGATTTGGTAGTGCATGCCTGTATTCCCAGCATTGGGGAGTTAAGGCCAGCCTGGGCTACATAGTGAGACCCTGTCTCAAGAAATGAAAGAAGATCCTGTCCTAATGTCTCTGGCTTTTATGAACAAGAGAGGCCCAAGCTTGGTTGGGCCATATGTATCCCTTCCCAGGGGCAGAGGCAGGAACAAAGGTCTTTTCCCATCTATGGATAATTTTGTGGCCCCAGGCAGTGCCTGTTGGGGCCTGGCACCCTGCTCCTTTCCTTCCAGGAGGACAAGGAACGTGATGCCACTAAGGACTCTCTGGATGACCTCTTCCCCAACGAGGAGGAAGAAGACCCCAGCAATGGCTGTGAGTCTGCCTTAGAGTTGGAGGGGGCAGCAGGAGATCTCACTGTCCACTTCCTGGAAGGGGCAAGGCTCTGTCTGCTTTGATTCCCATGGCTTCCCCCTTCCTTCCCTGTATTTCTTAAACACTTAATATGTGTTAAGCATTAGAAAAGCACATGAAAATGATCCAGATCTTGCTGAGCATGGTGATGCATGCCTATAATCCCAGCAAGGGATTGAGAAGCCAAGGCAGAAGGATTAGGATGAGTTTGAGGCCAGCCTGGGGTACATAGTGAGGTCAAGATGAACCCAAACTAGGGCCAGGGAGATAGCTCAGCAGCATAAGTGCCTGCCTGGCAAGTGCAAGGTCCTGAGTTCGATCCCTAGTACCAAAACAAACAAAAAAAGATGAGCCTAAAACTACAAAGCCAAATCCTGTCTCAATAAACCATGCAAAACCAAAAAGAATAACAAAAAAGGATTGGAGGAGAGGAGGTGCTTCTTCAAGGACTTGGTGAAGGTGTCACCTAGACATGGACTGGGGAGGCCAGGTGACCATGGGGAAGGCAGGAGTCCCCTGAGGCTGTCTCCTCCCCTCTCTTTGGGCTGTCTTAGTGTCTCGGAGCCAGGGTGCTGCAGCAGCCCAGCAGGGTGGCTATGAGATCCCTGCCCGATTGCGGACACTGCACAACCTGGTGATCCAGTATGCAGCCCAGGGGCGCTACGAGGTGGCTGTGCCCCTTTGCAAGCAGGCACTTGAGGACCTGGAGCGCACATCTGGTCGCGGCCACCCTGATGTCGCCACCATGCTCAACATCTTGGCTTTGGTGTATCGGTGAGTATTGCCTTCTCTGTTGGCAGAGGACCTCTGTTCCCACTGTGGTCCCCTCTGGCTCCCATGCCCTTCTGTACTAGGTTCTGTTCTCCAAATCCCCCCACAAGAAGGCCTGCTCATGTGCCACAGGCTCCTTTTTCCATCCTTAGAGCACTTGGCTCCAGAGAACGCCCATCTTGCAGACTCTGCTTTTTCTCTCCTGAAGAGTGTATCCATCCTTCAGCCACTATCTCCTGTTTCCCTCGACTTACTCGTGGCTTCCTTTTGGGAGCACAGTGTTCCACAGCCTGCTGCCTGAGTGTCCAGTGTCCTCTTGCTGCCCACACAGGCTTCCAGTCTCCAGCAGGGTCTAATCTTTCAGTGGACCTCAGTCTTCCCAACAAAAGTAAGGGAAGGGGGGCCAGGGAGATGGCTCAGTGGAATAAGTGCTTCCCTGGAAAGCGCAAGGGCCTGAGTTCAGTCCCCAGTTCCAACTAAAAAAAAAGTAAGGGAAGGAAACAAGGTGGGCACAGAGTTCAGGGTAATTCCTGTTACTTTTCTTCTTTCCAGGGACCAAAATAAGTACAAGGAAGCTGCCCATCTGCTGAATGATGCGCTCAGCATCCGAGAGAGCACACTGGGCCGGGATCATCCTGCTGTCAGTATTTCTGGCCTCTACCCATCCCCACAGAGCTGTTTTGGCTTCTTTTAGCAACTCCTCTACCGCTTTCACTCCCCTCAATAGGGGTACTTTAGGAAGGAAACATGAGAATATCTTTTTTTTTTTTTTGAGATAGGGTCTTACTATATAGTCTAGTATGGCCTTAAAGTTGTGGTGATGCTCCTGCCTCACCCTCCTGAGTACCAGGATTACAGGTATGCACGCACCACTGGTGCCCAATTTAGAACTCACTTTAAAAAAAAAAGAACTCACCAGGGGCTGCTGTCCAGTAAACCCAATGCATCTCAATTCTCTGAGACTCGTTATTTTTTTTTCAAATCAGTATTTTCCTGAAATTCAATTCATAGGTAATTTGTCGATGTATCTCATTCCAGAAACATTAGTATCATGCTTTTATTAATATAAAACATGAATGTAATCCGTAATATATGAGATTAAAAATATCATAATAGTATAAAAATACAATAGCTGTATTCAGTATAATTTTCCTAGAAGGCATAACAAAGTAGTCTGATAGTACAACAAATTACTCTGAATTTAGAAGTAAATCCATTAAGCCATCCATATAAGAAATCTAGATCATGAAGGAGCTATTTGGGTGCATACCTGATTAAACTCCAGGGCTACAGTCAGTAGTCCAGGTTCATTTTTTTTTTATTTTTATGACCAGAATATATTCATTGAGGGAAGGAAAAACTCCTATCTGAGAGAGGGACAGGAGGAGGGCCCGAGTGGGTTGTCCCCCTCAGGTTCATTTGTATAGGAGAGAAAAAGTGGGTTGGGCATGGTAGCACATACCTGTAATCCCAGCATTTGAGAGGCTGAGGCAAATCAAAGAGGATTGCTTTGTGTTCCAGGCTGTCCTGGGCTACAAAGTGAG